>LBNU01001197.1:112719-122850 GCA_014162995.1 Artemisia annua | reverse complement strand
GGCTGACGGCGTCAGCCCAATAGGTGACGTCGTCAGCTCGGCGATTAGGGTTTCCTGACGGCCTTCCTTGACGTGGTCATGTTTCCTTGTTCCAGATCTGACGGCCTTAGTTGACGGCGTCACCATTTTGCACTACAAACTCTCTGGCCCGTCACGAGTATTTTCCACTTCTGGACTTCACTTGTTCCTGACGGCGTCACTTAGTAGAGTGTGACGGCGTCACCTTCAGTAATCTTCAAGGTCTTTTGAGTTTTTGTTGTTTTCCGCACTTTTTCACTCCGAAAACGCCCAAAAATGCTTCTTTTGTGATTTTCCCTTCAAAAGTACCTAAAATGAGAAAAGAAACGACTTTGGGTGAAATCTAAACCAAAAACATACGAATTAGGACTCAAAATGACCCCTAAAAACGTAACATTTTTTGTCTCATCAAAAACCTAGTATCAGCTTTATGAAACCTTTTGGATGTCCTCTTACTATTCTTAATACCATTGATAAATTGGGAAAATTTGATGGCAAGTCTGAGGAAGGATATCTCTTGGGTTATTCTACAAACAGTAAAGGTTTTCGGGTGTATAACAAAGTTACAAAGAAGGTTCAAGACTGTCTTCATGTTGAATTCCTTGAAGATCTACCAAACCAGAAAGGTAAAGGTCCTGATTGGATGTTTGATCTTGATATATTGACTCCTTCTATGAACTATGTGCCTGTTAGGGGGGAGAATCAAGTTGTCCATTTTGAAGAAGACAACTCACAGTTCATAGTTCATGGTGTCAATGCTAGTCCTATAGATGTTGACATAGAACATAGTACTGTCAATAAACACCAAGGTACTGCTGATGACAAGAAAGATACTGATGATTCAACTCCAATGATCTCTGATGAAGATCAAGTCATTCAAGATGAACTCAATAAGATGCTTTTTGAAGAAACACTTGCAAAGTCCTATGAGGATGAACAAAGACGAGCTTATGAAGCAGAGAAGACAAAGGAGAAATCTAAAAATTCATCTGACGGTACTTTGAAGAACAGTACTTTGGATCCCAGTACTTTGGATCAAAGTACTGCTACTCAAGATGAATTTACTTCTAGGGGAATCAAGTCAAATACTTGGACAAATACTGAAGATTGGCCTGGTTCATCCATGCCTCCATTTGAAGAATCAGATGATGAACAGCAAGATGAAGGAATTTTTGGTGAACAAGGTCCTGATCAAACAAATTTGGAAGATGATCTTACTGTACCAACAACTCACGTGTCAAGAGTACATAAGAATCATCCTACAAANACTCAAACCGACCCCTAAAAACGTAACATTTTTCGTCTCATCACATGGCTTCGTCCTCAACTACACTTAAAAGATCTAAGTTGGATAATTTTACCCCTGCCTTGTGAGGAAATACTCGCAGACGAAGTTTTACCTCACCGTAATGATGTAACCCACTGGAAGCAGTTCCAAAACGAAAGCCCATTATAATTGAAAACTCTTGCCGCCCAAAATGAAGACTTCGACCATCAATATGGTATATAAGTGGCATATCATAATGATGTGCATCTACATGGCCTTGTTTTTTAAGGATATAATCAATCATATGTGGTTCATGGTCAAAAAAATTAAGATCCAACCATTTACCAAAGCATGTCGTTTTAAACATATTCCTTCGATGCTTGTTCAATTTTTCTTTATCCAAAGAAAAGTATTAAAGCTTACTGGTGATGATAACCTTCGAGTCATACTCCTGAAACACAAACAAAAAAAACAAATGAAATTGTCGTGTTAATAAAAAATAATATGATTTAAGAAAACAAACATAATCGATAGTTAGAACATAATTTTGGTAATGCACGCACATTGATACTACTTCTATAAGAAAACAGCTGCTAGAGTAATGAATACTACTTCTAGTTGATATATTCCACTGCTAGTGGAATACCACTGCTAGCAATATATTGGCCATGAATACTACTTCTTGTTTATATTTTGCACTGATATGGGAATACCACTTCTAGCATTATATCGTCTACTTGTATACTTTTGGAACCAGTTACGCTATTTATTTTCTAGGCTTACTGTAAGCTACCACACCTTTGTACGTTGAACGAACCCTCGCTACCTCATTCATACAACAACATTTTTAAGACGTAAAATGTAGTAATAAGAATGAGTTAGCGAGGGCCAGTTCAATGTTCAAAAGTGTGACAGAAGAGTAACATAAGTTTAATAGTATAACAAATGACACAACAACGGGAAAACGATACAATGCTTACAACATTAAAACCTACTAAAAAAGCAGGCTTCAAGTTAAACATTATATTCTTTTCTCACTGTCGCAGACCCTCCCTATTTCGGCTTTTATAGGTGGCAAATGTTTGGGACCTATACGTAGCTCATTGATACTACTTCTATAAGAAAACAGCTGCTAGAGTAACAAATACTACTTCTAGTTGATATATTCCACTGCTAGTGGAATACCACTGCTAGCAATATATTGGCCATGAATACTACTTCTAGTTTATATTTTGCACTGATATGGGAATACTACTTCTAGCATTATATCGTCTACTTGTATACTTTTGGATACCACTTACGCTATTTATTTTCTAGGCTTACTGTAAACTACCACACCTTTGTACGTTGAGCGAACCCTCGCTACCTCATTCATACAACAACATTTTTAAGACATAAAACGTAGTAATAAGAATGAGTTAGCGAGGGCCAGTTCAAAGTTCAAAAGTGTGACAGAAGAGTAACTTAAGTTTAATAGTATAACAAATGACACAACAACGGGAAAACAATACAATGCTTACAACATTAAAACCTACTAAAAAAGCAGGCTTCAAGTTAAACATTATATTCTTTTCTCACTGTCGCAGACCCTCCCTATGTCGGCTTTTATAGGTGGCAAATGTTTGGGACCTATACGTAGCATTATTCCTACTTCTATAAGAAAACAGCTGCTAGAGTAATGAATACTACTTCTAGTTGATATATTCCACTGCTAGCAATATATTGGCCATGAATACTACTTCTAGTTTATATTTTGCACTGATATGGGAATACCACTTCTAGCATTATATCGTCTACTTGTATACTTTTGGATACCACTTACGCTATTTATTTTCTAGGCTTATTGTAAGCTACCACACCTTTGTACGTTGAACGAACCCTCGCAACCTCATTCATACAACAACATTTTTAAGACATAAAACGTAGTAATAAGAATGAGTTAGCGAGGGCCAGTTCAATGTTCAAAAGTGTGACAGAAGAGTAACTTAAGTTTAATAGTATAACAAATGACACAACAACAGGAGAACAATAAAATGATTACAACATTAAAACCTACTAAAAAAGCAGGCTTCAAGTTAAACATTATATTCTTTTCTCACTGTCGCAGACCCTCCCTATGTCGGCTTTAGGTGGCAAATGTTTGGGACCTATACGTAGCATTATTCCTACTTCTATAAGAATACAGCTGCTACAGTAATGAAAAACACTTCTAGTTGATATATTCCACTGCTAGTGGAATACTACTTCTACCATTATATATTCCACTGCTAGCATTATATTGTCTACTGCTAGAGTAATGAATACTAATTCTATTTGGCTAACACTTATACAATATATTTTGTACATTTGTTGATGCCGTACAAGAGTGGGATTGTAAAGTCTTGTGTGCACTGGGATGATGAAGGAGTGTGGAATGTCAACAACAATAGACACTATATCATCATCGCAGTCAACACACCTCAACTAACAAGGGCCATCTTTCTAACAATGTATGTGGGTTCGATAGGATCATTTGATCACCGCCAATATAACTATTGGTGTGTTTGATATTGTTACAGTTCTGTGTTTAATATAAACCTAAACACTATCATCAACATCAACCACACAAATAGTAATATCGACGAGTGCTCAGACAAACCAATGGAACATACCTACATCGTTAAAAAGGTGGGCCTTGATAATTGAGGTTGGGAGATGAAACCACAAGTGGAAACACCATGTCAATAGTGGAAAATGTGTTGAATGGGATAATGAGGTCGTATGTTGACCGATAGCATTAACAAACAAATACATTATCGCATTCAACACATTTTCTATTACTGGCAACACCGTTTGCGGGCATCAACAATTGTAACAATCATAATCCTCGCAACAAATGGTAACAATAACAATTCTATCCATGCCTAAATCATAAACAAGACTAACTATTATAATTAACGAGGCATAACTTGCATTAAAAAAGAGTACAACAATACAAGTTACACTATCAGCTGCTAACACAGCTGCGTTACCATAGATACTTGTACCACTACAGCAAACACTAGATAGACAACCAGCTTACAGAAACACCAAAGCTACATGATTCAAACCTTAAAACTACAACCAATGACCAAAAGCTTCAAACACAAGGACAGTAAGTGACAGAAGATGCACAAGAGAGCACAAAAGCATGCGTAACAACCCATGAACCATTCACTAGTTCTGGTTACGCATCTTCACCACAAATGCAATCTTCCGCATGATCTTGATCTGCACCTCACTCATTGCACTCATCAGCATCCTGCACCTGGCGAGATCAGCATCTTGTTGTTGGCGGAGTACCTGGGCACTCTCGTAAGCAATGACTGATCCTGTCAGCCGACCCAGTTCACCAATGTACTCAGCCCTCTCCTGTACCCGGAGAGACAACTCAGAGGCCAAGGTATGCAAGTTGCCAACAAGAGCAAAGTCCCTTGCATTTTCACGCTCAAACAGTGTCACCATCATATCCCTAAGATACACTGAGTTGGAAGCATGAACAAGCTCAGATAGCCTGTTATGTTGAGGTTGCTTATCTGCTGGATGCATAGGCGCTGGACGCATAGGCACTGGTTGAATAACTTGATGTTGGGTTTCAGGTGGGTGCATTGCCATAGGTTGTGCCTGAGTGGTGATGGAGGGTGGTTCATTACATGGAAGTTGGTTTTGCTGGGGGTTATTTGCCTTTGTGTCTACCTTTTTTTTTAATTTTTTGCTTGTTGAGGAAGTTTACTAATTTTGGGATATGCAACTTAGTATTTGAGCCACCCTTTATATAGCAAAAAAAACTAAGCTTAAACTAACAATATAAACCTTGCAATTAATGGTACGCTACAGTTGAGTCATATCAAATTTAGAAACAGGGTAGAGAAATAAATGTTGCTCAGGGTGGTTTTAAATGGGTAAGACTCATGTCAAATCAATATTTATCTCCATCTTATCCGATTACAACTAGTTTAAACATATTCTAATAGAGGAAACATACATGATATAATTCAATCCAACATTATAGTAATAGATTCACACTTGCATCACTTGAATAAAACATTAAAATAAACAAAATCTTTAAATTAAATAAACCCCAGAAAGTAAAATGGACGCTTGAAGAGAAAGATTGCTTCAGTGTAATCATTTCTTTAAAAAAAGGACATTACCATTTACTGCCCCAAACCTAACCCAACCATACAACTTACGTAAGCCATTCATAAACATAAGAACATCCTAAACCTACAAAACAAAAAATTGATACAAACAATTACGCATATTACATTATACAATTAGCACCTCACTCAAGAATAAACCTACAAAACAATAAATTGATACTAACAAAAAAGTTATAATATTAGCCTGCATATCACGAACATATAACTTATCAGAGAGACGAACACTAACTTTGGAATCCACATCATTTTGAGGAAATCTGAGAATGTAAACGCTTATATAAATAACACGTATAAAATCGGCTCCTATACTCTCTTTTTTGATTTTGGTCTTTTGAGTAACTAAGTGTGTTGATGGCAAGCGTTACCAACAAGAGTGTTTGTACATTATACTGTGTAGTGTGTAGTTGGGAGGAATACTCAACACACTACCTCATTAAATTCAAGTTAAATTTTAAAATTCATATTTTCATAATAAAGATTAGATACTTAAGTTCAAATATTTCAATTTTTTGTTTGGTATTTCAATTTTTTTTTAATTCAACTTAAATATTATGGACTAAAAAATATATAAAGTACAAGTTGCATGTACAAGTACATATGTCGAATCAAAATAAAAACGTACAAGTTGCATAAAGTGGTACAAATGTCAAATCGAATATAAGTTGACCAAAGTCGAATAACCAAGTACGGTTACTATTCGAAACATCTAATCAAACACTTATTTACAAGTCGAATGTAAGTTGACCAAAGTCGAATAACCAAGTACGGTTACTATTCGAAACATCTAATCAAACACTTATGTACAAGTCGCATACAAGGAAATTAATATTTTATATTTATATTATTTTAATAAACACGAAAATATTGTACAATTCGCATGGCAATATCTTACACACAAGTACGATTAGCCAGCTCAAAGTACACTTACACAAGTGTACTTTGAACTTACACCCTCTTTCACACACTTACACATTAGTACACTTTTTTGGGGCAAAAAAGTACATTTTGCATACCGCAAATAATCCGCATTAGTCGAATCGGGGAAAAACTTATTACGGAGTTTCGCATGGGGCTAGGCTTTGAGCAAGGGGATCTTGATTGGGCAAAAACAAAATTAGCCCTTATTTATCAATATTATATTATATGATAGTAACAATCTTTTTGTATTTAAACGACTTAGATGATAATAACTATGCATATTATTATGAGCACTAGAATTTGAAATGAGCAATATATATAAATTTGGAATTAGAACAAAATTACTATACTAAAAAATGTGAGTTTAACTTTCGAAAAAAGAAATGTAGTTGTTGCAACTGATAGAAGTATTCCCTAATTATGGAATATTGGCCCATTAGACTTTTGTAACTACCTAAATATTTATTTTATGCAAGTATACTTATTATATAAATCTCAATTATCCTTTTCAAAAATATGGCTCATCTCATCCTACAAAACATAGTTTGCAACTCCTTTTTCATATCTGTTTTGGTATCTACTAAACATACATTTCATTTCTAGAGTACAAAAATATACAGACACAAGTTTATGCAATGGTGAACGCATTGGAAACATTTTCCACGGGTCGTCCTGCTTACCAATTCGGTGGCAGAAAGTTCCATCATCGGAGAACGATGAACAACAGTCAAATGGAACGTGGTGGTCACGAGGAATAGCCGCCTTGAACAAGATTCGAGAGTGGTCCGAGATNCTTTATGATTTGGTAAGAGAAGCTGTACAAAGAGAACTTGAAGGTATCATAGACTTCAGAGAGGATACAAGGAGTACCAAGAGAAAAAGAAAACCTGCTCAAGAAAAGCCATCCAAGAAGAAGAAGCAAACTGTGGAGTTAAGGGATACTACAGTGGATGAGCTTGGAAACTATCTAAGAGTAGTTGACTTTGATTATCCTGGAGCTGAAGAAAATGTAAGGTCTGAAAGTTTGATCTCAACTTTTGAAGTGGTGAATTCCAAAGAAGGAGACTACTTGGTCTTTCACAGAGATGATAAAACATTCAAGGTCTTCAATATGCTATGGGATTTGCTGCACACTATTGACAGAAGGGATCTAATCCATCTTTATCAACTGGTGTTGACTTATGCTGAAGAGAAGATACCAACAGGTGTAGGATTAGTATTTCTAGGAGATCTGACTACCTTGTGGGAAACTAATGAATCAAGTATTGAAGAGTTTTGGGCTGATCAAGAGAATTGGGAAATTCAGAGCTGGAGATTCTTTGAGTCAACAGGGGTTCATGTCCTTGAGCTTGAAGATGGGACAATGATCTATATGTTAGCTGAGAGAAGATATCCACTATCACAAGACTTGATGCTCAGGATGCTTGATCATGGTTTGGAGGTTGAAGACCAGAATGAGACAGCACTCAATGTGATTAAGCTGTTCATTCAATGGACAAAAGCAGCAGAAGATGATTAAAAATTACTGGTATAATGCTTAATGTTTATATCTTTTGAAAATTTCAAAGTACTGATAGACAGACAGTACTTTCCCAAAAGTACTGCCTGCACATTAAAACCAGTGATTCTTTAACTAATAAATGATCTTTGAAAAGGAAAACAGGAACAATAAAGAAGTTTTTGATATGGTTATTGATTCACCATGTGTAATGAACACAAGAACCAACTAGTCCAGATCAAACGGTTCTGGTAAAGACTTATCAAATCCGTTGATAGTTGATAGTTTACTAAAAACTATATGGTTCTCAACTCACCATATCTGGTAAAGTGAAGAGTTGGCAAGCCCACAAGAAAATGGCTTGTGGTAAAGGTTGTGGAAAAACCATTTATGGTAATTAACTTACCATGGTATTTTATACTAAAAAGTTAGCTAGTCCAAAGGGTACAACTTTGGTAAAGACAACTCAAATCTGTTTATAGCTGTTGGTTTGCTAAAAATCAGATGGTTATCATTGTATCATAGTTTTTATTCTAAACTAAAACATATGGCTACTCCAGTAGTGATGGCTATTGGTAAAGAGACATCAAATCCATTAAATTTTCAATGATTCACCTCTCACAGGAGTTAACACACCTGGAAGTGATGAGAATAGACTGAAACTTAAAGAAGGAATTGATGTACAAAAGTCATATGATGCTGTAAAGACTAGTTGCTGAAAAGATGTTGCTGATGAAGATTCATAAGTACTTTGATACTGACTCACAGAGAAATATATAGAAACAATCTATCCTTGAAGTGTTAAAGACAACTGCATGGCTTAAAAGGAAGACAAATATGTTGAAGACAAAGACACAAAGGAAACTTGAAGTCAAACAAGTAGAAACCAAGTTAGGGGAGGATTGTTGGGTCAAAGTACTGATGATGTCAAAGTACTGCTGAAGCTCAAAGTTAAAGTACTGCAAAGTAATAAAGTTAAAGTACTGCAAAGACAAAAGTCAAAGATCAAAGGACTGTTGTTGAAGTTCGGTTACAAGAATTATTAGAAGATTCTAGAAGATTAGATATATTAGGAATTAGTATACTTGTCGTTCAAGTATTGTAAACCGACTAGGGTATTCCTTGTGCCTATAAAAGGATCCCTAAGTCATTATTAGAGATACGAATAGACAAATATAAGAATACGATATTAGAGATATTTAGGGTTGTTTTGTGAGTCTGTATTCAATAAGCAGATTCAAGGTGTTAATATAAAGTGTTGAAGTTGTTATAATTCTTCTTAGCTTTGTTAAGTAATTCCGCATACTTAATAGAGTAATTCAGTGTTTCATCATTAGTAGTTTAGGATTTATCCAAGACTGCTAAACCTTAGACAAGCTATAAAGTAGTTTGGTCAGAGTATAACGATCCAACAGAGGCATTAGGATTAACCCCTTGTTTTACACCCGTGTTTTTGTTATAAATACGTTGGCTACATTGGTCAAGTAATTCTCCTACACCCTTTGCGTTGTACCCATTTTTGGTACACGATACCCCTAGTACACCCCTCAGAGCTTATCTTTTCGTTTCGACCTTTGAGCATCTTACTCAAAGTGAGAATTTGTTACAACCCACTTAAATGTACACCCAAATCGCCTTAGCCCACCTTGTATGCACTCATCTTTAGTGCATTATTGTGACAACATTTGTATTCAACCCTTTGTTAATTATCTAATTGATTACATGGTTGCTAAGTCGAGTCATATCTTGTACATATTGTTTTGGGACGATTGGGACTCATGGGTAAAGTACTAGTTTAATGGAGTAATGGGGAAGAACATCATTATTACCCCCATATGTGCGAAATATTTTAAAAAGTACTCCAAGTTTTTCGATTATCTTAATTCGAGTCATTAGATTAGTTATTTTTAAAGTATGTAAGAGTTCAAGTGTAAGGGGAGAACCGAGGCCCCTATGATGTATTATTTTGGATGGTAGGGCAAGAGTGTATGGGAAAAAAAATCAAAAAAATCAAGAAAATTACAAAAAAAAATGAGAAAAAGAGAAGTAGAAAAAACATATGGACTACCATCCCGTTTCTTTTTATGTTTGTTTATGTTTTTGTTATTTCGTTTTTAGCTTAAGTTGAGTCGAGTCTTGGCTTAGCAACATTGTATAGTACATGTATTTGATCATGATAATTAACTTGCCACCAGTAAAACACCCTTTATTCCAACCAAACCGTGTTTATCATATCCCTACACCTTATA
>LBNU01001197.1:34024-56420 GCA_014162995.1 Artemisia annua | reverse complement strand
AGTATAATACCCTTTATTCCAACCAAACCGTGTTTATCATATCCCTACACCTTACATTACAACCCTTTGAAAAGCCCTCTTTGATAGTTTATCTTAGGTGCTTACGCCTAGTGGAGGAGTAATTGATCCTCTCCCAAGCCTATGGTAATCTATTTGCTATGACAGGTAGTGAGTGATTTTATTCCATTTCAAATTTAGTTGTATAGGTTTATAACACCCGAGAGATGAGAGTATCCAAACACTATTTGTGAGGTGCTAGTGTATGATTTCCGTGCTTATTATGATTAGGGTCGAATAACTATTTGTTGTACTTACTTTTATATTAGTGTTAAATGACCCCTAACACATATTTTGATTGGAATAAAAGCCTATTTGCTTGAGGACAAGCAAATCTCAAGTGTAAGGGTATTTGATGAGGTGAAAAGTGTACCCGTTTTAGGGGGTCATTTAAGCCCTAATTCATGTTAATATGATCAAATATTGCCTTAAATCGTTCCTTTTGTCATTTTAGGTACTTTTGAGAAGAATTCTGGAAAACACCTCATTTTGGACGTTTTTGGAGCATAAAGTGAAGAAAACGACAAAGTCTCAAACAAATGCTGGAAATCCTTCCTAACGGCGTCAGACTCACAAGGTGACGCCGTCAGCCAACCAAGACAAAGGAGTGGATTCTAACTATACGTGACGCCCTAAGAAGAAAATATGATGTTTACACCTGACGGCGTCAGGTGTTAACANACGCCCTAAGATGAAAATGTGATGTTTACACCTGACGGCGTCAGGTGTTAACAATCCTAGGCCGTCAGGTGTAATGCTAAAGAGAGACGGCCCAGAGCAAGTTTACAAGTGACGGCGTCAGAAGTAGATCTAGGCCATCCGAGAACCCTAATGGCGGCGAGCTGACGGCGTCAGAGCGTATAAGCTGACGCCGTCAGAGTGTATTTTATATATATACTTTATATTTTTCATTCATTGGTGTGCAACTTTTTGGGAACAAACCCTAGACGATTTTGTCAGCTTTTTCAAGGGTTTTTCACCCTTGATTCTTCCATGTTCAACTAAAGATAAGTCTCCATTCAAATTAATCAATATGTCTATGTGTTGGTTAATTATATCTTATGCTTGTCTTTCAATTAACATGCTAGGCTAGATTTATTTTGTGTTTGCTTAGATCTAATGAAACCTAACTATTGATTATTGGTTGTTGGTGTGTTATTACTTGTATTGGATGATTGTTTATCAATGTTAGGCTTAAGAAAACTGGCTAACCTCCTATACGGTAACTTGCTTGAACGTCTTAAGAAACATGAACCAATGCGTACAAGGTTTTTATGGTTGTATTTAATGCATGAGCAAATTCTAATGATCCCATGTTAGGAGCTTCTAGCAGGCTCGATATAGGAGTGAAGTAGGAGCTTATAGATTTGGGGAAGTACGTACGCCACCCCACGAATGGTATTAAGGAATACACCCGTCATCTACGCAATTAATACACACTAACCAACCGGTAAAAGATAGTTAGGGAGTAAGGAAATCTAAGTAAACACACTTGTCTCCATATAAGTTTCACAACCTTTTATTTTCTTGTTATTTTAATTTTAATTGCAATAGTAGTTTTTGGGTTAGTTGGCTAGCAACTAATTTCGCCCACTCCTTCAAACCCGAGATTTTACTTAAAAATACAAAAATAATCATCCCTCATCCTTAGACCTATTAGAGTAGTTTTTCATACCTAACGAACACTATTCCCTGTGAGAGAACGATCAATCTGTTGGGGTATAATGTCAAAGTACTGCTGGATGTCAAAGTACTGCTGGAAGATATAAGTCAAAGTACTGCTTGTTGATAAAAGTCAAAGTACTGCAAGGGTTAAAGACTGAAGATATTAAGGAATATTATGTAAATTCTATAATATTCTAAGTTAGAGACAGTTTACTTGTAGTTCAAGTATTGTAAACCGACTAGGGTTTCCTTGTGCCTATAAAAGGATCCCTAGGTTGGCATTAGAGATATACGTTTTTAGAGAAAAACTAAAAGTTCGATATTAGAGTTGTTAGGGTTGTTTGTGAGTCTGAGTATGAAAGCAGATTCAAAGAGTTAATAGAATCGTTGAAGTTTACTATTCTTCTTAAGCTTTGTTAAAGTAGATTCCGCATACTTAATAAAGATATTCAGTGTTTCATTGTTAGTAATTTAGGATTTATCCAAGGTTACTAAGCCCTTAACAAGCTACATAGTTAGTTTGCTTAGAGTATATCGATCCAACAAGTGGTATCAGAGCTTGTGTGGAAACTCTGATTAAGAAGAAACCCTAAACCAAACCGATTTCCTAAATAAACCCTACAAGATGTTGACACCTGAACCTGCACCAATCCCATCCATCACTACTGTTCGCATCCCTATAATCAAGAAGGGAGAGTATGATCTATGGAGCATGAAGATGAGACAGTACATTGCTATTATAGACCATGCACTATGGGATGTAATTGTCAATGGTAATCAAGTTATTGAAGAACCTGTAGAAGTTGCTAGACAACCCAAACCACCTAAGCAACAACTATCCGCTGCTGTGAAAAGAAATCAAGACAAAGCGCTCAACATACTATTGTCTGCTATTCCTGATGGTCACCTATTAAAGTTTCATGATGCTAAGGATGCAAAACAATTATGGGCTGCTATCAAAACAAGGTTTGGAGGTAATGATGCTTCCAAGAAGATGCATAGAAATTTGTTGAAGCAACAGTTTGAAACTATTACTGTTGGAGAGAGAGAAGGTCTTGATGCTGCTTATGACAGATTCCAAAATCTACTCAGTATGCTAGAGTTATATGGTGCTGAAGTAACTGTTGAAGATGCTAACTTAAAATTCTTAAGGAGTTTGCCATCTGTCTGGCATGTGGTTGCTACTATGATCAGAGGACAACCTGGTTTGGATACTATGGACTTTGATGATCTCTACAACAACTTAAAGGTCTATGACCATGAGATGAACGGTCAAGCTAATTCCAAATCACACAGCATTGCTTTTGTGTCTTCTGAAAACAAGAGCAGTACTTCCACTAAAAGTACTGCTTATCCTGTTCAAAGTACTGTTGGTGACAAACAGCATGTTTACACAACCATGTCCACTACCACTTCATCACCTTCAAACAACATCAATTGTGATGATGTTGTATGCTCATTCTTTGCTCAGCAAGCCACTTTACCTGTTACTTATGAAGAAGATCTGTTGCAAATTGAAGATGATGCTCTAGAAGAGATTGACATAAGATGGCAAGTTGCTTTGATCACTGCTAGGATCAAGAAGTTCATGAAGAAAACAGGAAGAGGCATTGACTTCAAAGCCAAACAGGGTATAGCATTTGATAAGTCAAAGATTGAATGCTTTAATTGTCAAAGAACTGGACACTTTGCAAGGGAATGCAAGTTTGCTAAGTATCAAGCAAACAGGATGATTGAGAAACCCAAGGTTGAAATCAAGGAAGTTCCTGAACCAAAACCAAAAGCATTAGTGGCTCAAGAAAATCTTTCAGAAGTTGACTGGAGTGCTGAATTTGATGATGAACAAGTAACTATCTCTATGCTTGCAATGGAGGAATTTGATTGGAGCACAGCTTTTGATGAGGAACCAGGATATGCTGCTTTGGATTCAAATGAAGATCTTGGAGGCTTTGATTGGAGCATGGAAAGTGAAGATGAACCAGTTTTGCTGGCTATGGTAGCTACTTGACCAAGTTCACCCACTGCTACTGAGGTATGCTCTAAGTGTAATAATGTTTATCAAAAGCTACTTAATGACTATGTGTCTGAAAGAGATAAACATAATAAAGCTAGGTCTGAAGTGCTTGGTTATCAATTGACTTTAGAGTCAATGGAAGCCAAAATAATAACACATGAAAACAATGAAGTAGCTTGGGCAGAACAATATAAGCAACAGGATTATCAATTAAAACTAAGTGAATGGAAGTTAGGATGTAAGGTGTCTGAATTAGAAAAGATGACTAAAGAAAGAGATGCTTTGTTAGATAAACTTGCTAGTTGGAAAGAAGCTGGTCTTACACATGCTAGTTTTTGTGAAAAACAAAGAAGAGCACATATTAAAACAGGACTAGGTTATGGTGTTGAGTATAGTAGTTCAGAAGAGAACCCAACTAGTGATAAGGAACAAGAAAGTTCAGAGGAACTCTCAACTAGTGAATTTGAAACTTGCTCAGAAGAAAACACATCTAGTAGTGAGGAACCCATTAGCCCAACACCTCCTGAATTTAAGAAAGATGAGGGGTATCATGCAGTTCCTCATGCCACTGGAAGTTTTCAACCACCTAGGAAAGATGTTTCTTGTTTTGGAGTAGACAATCTAGAGTTTAGGAATAAACTTAAGGGTCAATCTAATCCAAGTTCATCTGAAGAAAAAGTTGATATTCCTAAGGATGATACACATAAAAGAAATGCTAGGGATTAAAGGAATGCAAACAATAATAAAAGGTTTTCTAAAGTTTTTCCAAAACCAGCAGTATTCTCAAACTTTTCACAAAGAACTGCTAGTCACTCAGCAGTACCTTCACAAAATACTTTTCAAAATACTGCTAACTTTAGAAATTCTATTAATCATTCACCTAGAAATCATACTGGTCTTGGCTATAAACCTCAAAGAATAGGATTTGGGTTGATAAATTAAAAATTATGTTTTGTTTGTTATAGTCCTAATCACTTGATAAAAGATTGTAACTTTCATTCACAATACTTAAGTCAATACCCAAAGACTAAATCTGCTCATCATAGGCCAACAGAGACTAAACCAGTTTGGAACTATTCAAGTAGGGTCAACCATAGCAATCTTTCAAAAGCCTATAGGTACCCTCACCAGAAAAGACCTTTTTCCAAACCACTAGTACCTTCAGGCAACACTTTTCAAGGTACTGCTAATGTACCCTCTCTAAGTACTATTAGGAAGTTTACCCCCAATGAAGGTACTGCTAATGTAAGACCAAGAAGTTCCAATATAGTACCTAGAGCTCCTGGCCATGATACCAATTGTGAAGATCGTTGTAGCTATTTCAATCAATCTAAAAGGCCTTACAACTCGAAAAGAGTATCGAACTCACAGACCTCAAACCAAAAAGTTAAAACCATGTGGGTCAAGAAAGAAAGTACTGCTGGGAAACAACCAGTACTTTCAGAATGTGTGGGTAAAAAGGAAAGTGTTGTTGAAAAAGAAAGTTTTGTTGAAATCAAAGATCAAGTTTTAGAACATAAGAAAGTAATTGATCATGTTTTCAAAAACAGTGGAGATTACATACTTAAAGAATTTAAGTATGTCTCTCCACAAGGGGAACACAAGTCAGTAATGGCTTGGGTTCCTAAAAGAAGCTAACTTTCTTATTATTATGCAGGGCAACCCAGAAGAGGAGCTTAAAGATCATTTAATTGTTGATAGTGGTTGCTCTGGAAGCATGACAAGAGACAAGGAGCTACTGTCAGATTTTAGGGAATATTTAGGAGGAAGAGTTGCATTTGGGGATGATGCTACTGGAGGGAGAATTACTGGCAAAGGAACTATCAAGACAGGAATTATTGATTTTGAGAATGTTCGATATGTGAAGGAGCTCAAGTTCAATCTCTTATCAGTATCTCAGATTTGTGACAAGAAGCATACTGTGTTGTTCACTGACACAGAATGTCTTATTCTCTCCCCTAAGTTTAAGTTTGAAGATGATAACTTGGTGATTTTGAGGGCACCAAGAACCAATGATGTGTATAGCATAGATATGAAGAATATTACTTCCACTAAGAGAGCTACATGTTTGGTAGCAAAGGCAACACTTGAAGAGGCACATCTATGGCACAGAAGACTAGGTCATGTGAATTTCAAGAATCTCAACAAGCTGGTCAAAGGCAATCTAGTTCGAGGTTTACCTTCCAAAACTTTTAAGACTGATCATTCATGTTTGGCCTGTAAGAAAGGGAAACAACATAGAGCTTCATGCAAAAAGCTTGGGGAAAGAACTATCAGAGAACCTTTAGAGTTGTTGCATATGGATTTGTTTGGACCTGTTTCTGTATCAAGCCTAAACAAGAAGAAGTACTGCTTAGTTGTGACAGATGATTGTAGTAGATTTAGTTGGGTCTTTTTCTTGGGATTTAAAGATGATACTTTTGATGCTATTCATGATCTAATAATATCCCTGTAAAATCAATTGAGACTCAATGTTAGTGTATTAGATGTGATAATGGAAGTGAATTCAAGAATAAGCTTATGGATGATTTTTGTGCCAACAAAGGAATCAAGAGGGAATTTAGCATTGCTAGAACTCCTCAGCAGAATGGAGTTGCAGAGAGGAAGAACAGAACCTTGATAGAAGCAGCAAGAACAATGCTTGCAGATTCACTCTTACCTATTCAGTTTTGGGCTGAAGCAGTAAGTGCTGCCTGTTATATTTTAAATAGAGTTTCTATCACCAAACCTCAGATGAAGACACCCTATGAGTTACTTATGGGTATGAAACCCAGCATCAGCTTTATGAAACCTTTTGGATGTCCTCTCACTATCCTTAACACCATTGATAATTTGGGTAAGTTTGATGGCAAGTCAGATGAAGGATACCTATTGGGTTACTGTACCAATAGTAAAGGTTTTCGGGTGTATAACAGGGTTACAAGGAAGGTTCAAGACTGTCTAAATGTTGAATTCCTTGAAGATCAGCCAAACCAAAGAGGTAAAGGTCCTGATTGGATGTTTGACCTTGATGTGTTAACTCCTTCTATGAACTATGTGCCTGTTAGGGAGGAGAATCAAGTTGTTCATTCATTCAGAAGAAGATTCACAGTTCATAGTTCATGGTGTCAATGTTAGTACTACAGATGTTCCTGATACAGACTCTATTGACAAGGAACAAAGTACTGTTAACAAGGAGCAAAGTACTGTTGAGCAAAGTACTGTTGACTCAGCTCCCATAATCTCTGATGAAGATCAAGATGAACTCAATAGCATGCTTTTTGAAGAAACACTTGCTAAGACCTATGAAGATGATCTAAGACGAGCCTATGAAGCAGAGAAGACAAAGGGAAAATCTAATTTAGACAACAGCACTTTGGACCCCAGTACTTTGGATCAAAGTACTGCTGCTCAATTTGAAAGTACTTCTGAGGGAGTGAATTCAAACACTTGGACCAACATTCGGTGCAATTCAAACACTTGGACCAACACTGATGATTTTCCTGGTCAATCCATGCCTCCTTTTGAAGAATCAGATGATGCGCTACAGGAAGATGGAATTTTCTCTCAACAAGGTCCTGATCTCACAAATTTGGAAGATGATCATACAGTACCAACAACTCACACTTCAAGAGTGCATAAAGACCATCCTGCAAATAAAATTATTGGTTCTCCTACTTCTGGTGTTCTTACAAGATCCAAAGCTAAGAGTATCACTAAGCCCCATAATGCTTTGCTTAGCTTTGTTTACAAACAAAACAGGATGAATCATAAGGATCAACAGACATGTTTGTTTGCTTGCTTTATATCTCAAGAAGAACCCAAGAATATAGCTCAAGCTTTAGCTAAAGAAAGCTGGTTTGAAGCTATGCAAGAAGAGCTTCTACAATTTAAGCTTCAAGAGATTTGGGTCTTATGTGATTTACCTAATGGCATGAAGGTAATTGGTACAAGATGGGTCTTCAGAGTCAAAAGAGATGAAAGAGGTAATGTCATCAAGAAAAAAGCAAGATTGGTTGCACAAGGATATAAACAAGAAGAGGGAGTGGATTATGATGAAGTATTTGCTCCTGTGGCAAGAATTGAAGCAATCAGATTATTCCTTGCTTTTGCCTCTCACATGGGATTTCCAGTTTATCAAATGGATGTCAAGAGTGTCTTTCTTTATGGCAAGATTACAGAAGAGGTCTATGTTAAATAACCTCCTGGTTTTGAAGATCCTGAACATCCAAACAAAGTCTACAAAGTTTTTAAAGCATTGTATGGCGTTCATCAAGCTCCCAGAGCATGGTATGAAAGACTCTCAAATTTTCTATTACAACATGGTTATAGAAGAGGAGCTATTGATAAGACTTTGTTCATTAAAAGAGACAAAAAGGATATTTGCTGGTTCAAGTTTATGTGGATGATATTATCTTTGGGGCTACAAAACAGTCCATGGTGAAAGAGTTTGAACAACTCATGCAAAAAGAGTTTCAAATGAGTTCAATGGGTGAATTAACTTTCTTTTTGGGGCTTCAAGTTAAACAGTCAAGTACTGGCATTTTCATAAGTCAAGATAAGTATGTCACTGACATCCTTAAGAAGTTTAATCTTAACACTATCAAGCCAGTCACAACACCCATTAAAGCTTCAAACTCATTAGGAAAGGATGAAGATGGTAAACCAGTGGATGTCAAGCTTTACAGATCTATGATTGGGTGTCTTATGTACTTAACTGCATCAAGGCCTGATATCATGTTTGCTATATGTCTTTGTGCAAGATATCAAGTTTCACCCAAGGTTTCTCATATGACTGCTGTACAGAGGATTTTTGGTTATCTCAAGCATCAACCTAAGTTAGGATTGTGGTATCCTAAGGAGTCTCCTTTTCACTTGGAAGCTTTTTCAGATAGTGACTATGCTGGAGATAACTATGATAGAAGATCAACCACTGGAGGATGCCAATATCTTGGAAGAAGATTAGTTTCATGGCAGTGTAAGAAGCAAACAATTGCAGCAACTTCATCTACAGAAGCAGAATATGTTGCAGCTGCAAGTTGTTGTGGACAAGTTTTGTGGATGCAAAATCAACTCTTGGACTATGGATACAATTTTAAGAATACTCCTATCAACATTGATAATGAGAGTACTATTTGTATTGTAAAAAATCCAGTTTACCATTCCAAGACCAAGCATATACAAATAAGGCATCACTTTATTCGAGATTGTTATGAGCACAGACTCATAAATGTTGTCAAGGTTCACACAGATGATAATGTAGCAGATTTACTCACAAAAGGCTTTGATGTTTCAAGATTCAAGCATTTGGTGGTAAGTATTGGGATGATAAATTATTAGGCTAGTTTTGAGGGGAGGCATTAGTAGTTAGTCATTATTTGAGGGGAGGCTACATATATCATTTAACAGAAAAAGACAATTTTATTCATTAACATTCAAAGTGATTACATCAAAGTTCAAGAACCACAGATAACAACCTACACCAACCCTACCCAACCTACACCCTACATAATCTACTCCATAGGCCTTTTTCCTTTTCCTTGATAAGTCTGCTTTCCCTTTTTAACATTCTTTCTCTTGTCATCAAAAGATGCTTGCTTTCTTAGACAAGCAAGGAAAAGTACTTGCATTGGAGGTTTCTCTGGGCTTGCAGGCTTCTCTTCCACAGGAATCTTCATGTTCTTCAAGGCAGATTCTAGAGCCTGGTTCAAGGCTCTTGGCAATTCTTTGGACAGTGTTGTAGTTGGAGCAGATGTAGTAACCTTTTTCTTAGGTTTTTGGTTGGTTGAGCTTGATGCAACAGGAGGAAAGTAATCACTCCATCCTGGTTTGGAATCAAAATCTGAGTCAGAGAAGTACTTGATCTCTGAATCACTGGACTCATCAGAAGAGATGTATATCAATGGGAAGTTACTCATGATGATGTTAAGGTTTTTATGATGAAGTAAAGTTTTTGTGATGAAGAAAAGTGTTTATGAAAGCTCTTTTTATAGGCAAGAAGGACTTATGGGTTATTATTGATAATCATTCAATTATACTTGCCTTGGTAGTTTTGGGGAGTAAATATGGAAAGTATTTAATGCATCGGGTTGACTTTCAGAAGATATTTTGGTCAAAGAGTCAATATTCATAGATATTTTTATCGACCAGTACTTTGCCAAAGTACTGCTAAAAGTACTGCTATAGGAAAATGCTGCTATAAGAGTACTGCTGACGTGTCACGTACTGCTCTGTGGAATGTACTGTTCTAACGGTCATATATAAGGGGAATGGAGATATATGCCAAAATAACGGTATCCGTATTAAATGGGATTTGATTTTTTTTTCTTATCCATATTTAACAAACCCTACCGCCTTTTTAATCTCTCTTTTCTACTTTACATCCACATTCTCTTACGCAGTCATTATTATTTCTCAATTCACTCTCTTCATACCACTTCATTCATCCATACCACTTCACAAATGGCTCGTTCCACTTGCAGTCGCCATAACATGATCGCTAATTTGGATAAGACAGAGTCGAATGTTGATTTTCACGCTATCATTAATTTTCTTACTGGGTCTTCCATCAATTATTCTCTATTGGTCAATCCAGATATAATTGGGCCATGGATTCAAGAGTTTTGGGCTACTGCTAAATCAGGATGGGAGGAACCAGATATCTCATTTGTTACGGCTAAGGTTGCTGGGCGTAATATTAGGATCACTGAAGACAGTATTCGTACAGATCTTATGTTTCATGATGAAGAAGGAAGTGTTAAATTTGATAAACAAGTACTTTGGGACACCTTTAGGGATATTGGGTATGAGGGTTCACTTACCAAGCTTACCTTTGAGAAACCCTTATTTAGTCCTCACTGGAAGTATTTGATACATGTTCTACTTCATTGCCTCAGTAAGAAAAGTACTGCTTGGAATGAATTTAGTCAAACCATGGCATCAGCCTTAGTGGGATTAGCTACCAATCAGCCTTTCAACTTTTCATTCATAATCCTGGATAGTATGCACAAACACATCAAGAATGATTCACCATTTTTGATGTATCCCAGGTTTATTCAAATCTTTTTGAACAAACAGCTTGAAGGTTTTCCCAAACCCCAAGAATTCTTGCCAGCCATTGTTCTTCCTAATAAGGTCTTTACTTTTATGGCTACCAAGAGTGCTAAATTCTCTAGAAGGAATACACCTCTCACTGCTCATATTTTGGAGATGGCACGAGCTGTTAGTGATGCTGCTCAAGAAGAATCAGATCCTGCTTCAGACTCTGCTCCTACTCCATCCCAAGCTCAAGCTGTTTCATCACATACAGAGCAGTCACACTCAGAGAAAGGAGATGATTCTCAACATACTGTTTCAAAACAAAAGACTGCTTCTCCACAAGGTACTGCTCCTCATGATTCAGAACAGGATGAGAATCAACCACCCACTCCCAATGATTATACTGCCACATATGGTTCTCAAACATCTGGAGGAGATGAGGGAGTGATGGCTGATGATTAGCCATCTGCTCAAGAAGAAGTTCTGAATTCTTATGCTGTGACAAGGGAACTAAGGAGACAGAAGAAAGCTCATGAAGATCAAGCTGTACTACTTTTGAAGTTGAGCAACAAGTTCAGACGATTGAAGAGGTTTGTTTGGCCACTTGTTAAACATCACAGGTTATGGGTCAAGTCCCAACAGAAACATGGTCACAAACCTAAGTCCAAGAAAAGACAGTTCAAGAAACATTCTTCATTCCCATTGGGGAGGAATTTGTAGAATGATAATGTGAATGAAGATGCTGGTTTGAATAAAAGTGAAGATGATGTTGATATTCAACCCCTTGAAGAAATAACACCACTTGAAGAAAATACTCATCAAGATACTGCTGAGAGAAAGATTGATGAGACCGAGCAAATTGATGTTGAAGATGTTGATATTCAATTCAAAAGTTGTGATAATAAAGAAGAATTGGATGTGGAAGATACTGGTGTTGAAAATGCTCAAGGTACTGCTCATCAAGATACTGCTCATCAAGGTACTGAGAGACAGTTTTTAATCACACCAAGGACTTTGGATTTTGAAGAAGATGTTGGTCCATCCAATCCAGTTCAAGAAGAAGAGATTAGAAAATCTACCAATAGTGATGATGAGACTATTGCTGAGATTATGATGAGTATATCCAGACCTAGAGGCATTGTTAATCAAGAATTTTAACATGCTCAAGAAAAACCTTCTCCTCAACCTACTCAAGAAACTGATCCTAAAGACAAAGGGAAAGGAATCTTGGTAGAACCAGAGAAAAAGAAGAAGAAGAAGGAATTCACTTTAGCACAGATAAGGGCTATTCAAGAAGCTAAAGGTGAAGAAGCTGCTAAAAAGTTACAAGCAGAACTTGATGCTGAGTTTGAAAAAGAAAGAGAGATTGTTGTTCAACCAAGAAGACCAATGACAAAAGCTCAAGAAAGAAATTTTTATATGAGTTATTTGAAAGGTCGTCGATACAAAGGTTTACAGAAGTTAAAGTATCAAGAAATGAAGGATTTATATAATGCTGTCAGAGAAGCTTATGTAAGACAAGTTGATAGCATTATTGGTTATGATACTGAAGAAGGAAAACAGATGATGGAAGCTAGTAATAAAAGGAAAAGAATAACAACTAAATCACAGTCATCAAAGAAGTCTAAATCTGAAGTGGAATTAAGAGCAAACACAATTGATGAACTGAGGAATTATCTAAGAGTTGTTGACTTTGAGCTTCCTAAGTCAGAAGAAGATGCTGCTACAAAGGCTAAGATATCGGATTTGGAAGTGATAGAATCTGAAAAAGATGGAGATTATTTTGTTTTCCATAGAGAAGATAACAGCTTCAGAGCATTCAATTTGTTGTTAAATGTGTTGCATCTTATTGACAGAGAAGACTTGTTTCATCTACACCAACAAATTCAAGCTTATTTTAAACACATTCCACTCAAAGGAATTGGTGTATTGTTGCTGGGAGATCTTACAACACTGTGGGAAACAGAGGAGAAAAGCACAGATGATATTTGGAAAAATCAAGAAGTCTGGGAAATTCAAAGTTGGAAATTCTTTGAAAAGGCTGGTGTGCATGTCGTAGAGTTGGAAGATATCCTCTTACAAGAGATTTGATGATGAGGATGCTGGATCATGGTATGGAAGTAGAGCAATAGGATGAAACTGCTCTAATGGTGATTAATTTGTTCATTAATTGGACAATATTAAAAGATGATGATGCATAATTACTGGTATGGTCTTAATTATTTAAATCTTTTTGAATAAACAAGTACTTTATTCAAAGTACTGCTGATCAAATAGTACTTTTACAAAGTACTGCTTGCAGCATAAAACCAGTAAAGTCTTTTGAAATAATAATTTTTGTAATGTGCAAAATACTTTTTGAAGCACAAATGTTTACAGCAACAGATTGTTTTTGGAGATATACATGGTGTTAGTACTTGTGCTACACAACAAATTGTATTCAACTCACCATGTTTAACAAACAAGAAAGAGTTTGACTCAGCATGAGGGTACGGCTCTGATGTGATAATCAAATCCGTTTTTAGTTGACAATTTACTAAAAATTGTATGGTTTCAACTCACCATATCTGTGATAAGTGAAGAGTTAACTAGCCCACAAGAAAATGGCTTGTGGTAAGGCTGTGGAAAATCCATTCATATGGTAATTAGTTCACCATGGTAGTTGTACTAAAAGAACTAGCTAGTCCAAAAGCAAACGGCTATTGGTAAAGACTACTCAAATCCGTTGATAGCTGATGATTTGCTAAAAATCATATTGTTATCAATGTACCATGGTTTACTTAACCTAAACATTGGCTACTCCAGAGTTAATTGATTTGGTAAAGAGACATCAAAATCCATTAATTTTCAATGATTAACCTCTCACAGGAGTTAACACACCTGGAAGTGATGAGAATAGTATGAAACTTAACAGATTTGATGTACCATATGTTGCTGAGTAGCTGAGAAGAACTAAAGTTGCTGTAAAGACAAAGAATTGTTGCTGATAAAGATTGCAGATACTAACTACACATTGATGATAACAAAACAACAACGAGTAAGACATTAAAAGATACAACCTTTCCTTGAAGATAAAGATGATTGTTTTTCAAAGATTACACAGAAACTTGAAGTCAAGCAAGTAGAATTCAAGTTAGGGGAGGATTGTTGGGGTATAATGTCAAAGTACTGCTGGATGTCAAAGTACTGCTGGAAGATATAAGTCAAAGTACTGCTCGTTGATAAAAGTCAAAGTACTGCAAGGGTTAAAGACTGAAGATATTAAGGAATATTATGTAAATTCTAGAATATTCTAAGTTAGAGTTAGTTTACTTGTAGTTCAAGTATTGTAAACCGACTAGGGTTTCCTTGTGCCTATAAAAGGATCCCTAGGTTGGCATTAGAGATATAGTATATCGATCCAACACAATCCCCCGTACTTACCACTACATTATACTACATCGGTCAGGTACACTGCCTGGTGGGATTGCAAGCTTCTCAAGATCCCTTGAGAGGTGAAACCTGTTGCGTGGTCGCAATCCCGCGTATCAGGCTATTTCTTTTCACCCTTTCTCATTTTGTTTCTTTTTAATTCTTCAACCCCTTCAGTACTTACTGAGACTTCATCACTAGAACCTTGTTGGGTTTGTTCCAGTCCTAGCTCTATCTCAGTCGGCACTCTTCCCTTTCTCCCTTTTCTCCTTTTTTCAATCAAACTTAAGGACTTCTAATCTATCTAGTGGATTGTCCCTGGGAAGATCCGTCCGGTTCTGGTGGATCATGGGAACATATACCTAACCTTACCATCCTTATTACACCATGCATTAAAGTAAAGTGGTCGGTCTTTTGGTATCTTTCCACAATCGCCATATAACCAAATCATTGAAAATTCTTTCAAAGTGTTTATGATAAAGAAACTCATTTTTGCTAACACCAGTGTTTATGATAAAGAAACTCATTTTTGCTAACACCTTTAGAGTTTTGTGATTTTCAAATGCTCCCCCTTAACATGTGCTCATAGGTTTTAGATAGAAATTTGCACATGTCGGGGTGAGTTGCACTTTTTAATTGTTCCACTCTTAATAGACATATACCTTATAGACACGTTTACGTTGCTTAGTTAAAGGGATCCGTTAGCAGCTATTAGGTGATAACTAGCCCTAATAACTAACTTGAAGTTGTTAACATTCCTTAGAAAAGGAAGTTAGACCCGTCAAAGTATACATCTAAGAAGAGTTTCTCGAAACGGTACTTTCTACTTGGATAACTCCTTTCGAATACAAACAGTTGTGTTTCATCAATTCATGAGTCAAATCTGAGTCACTCTCACATAAGATGCCAAAATTTTTAATCATCACAAGCCATTTTGCTCCCCCTCAATATGTGCACTGTTACATCAAAAAAGTTTAGCACATATTGGGGAGCATATATATTTACTTTTAAGTACAAAACACCTCATTTTATCAGATTTATTATTTAAATCACATTCTCTCCCCCGATCAAAAAATTTCAAACCATTTGAGATTTTGTGATCCCAATTGATTTAAATGACTTAAAAAATATGGGAGAAAATGTGGTCAGATTTGAACATGTACTGATTTAGAGACACTTATTCACTGCTGCTGGTGCACAAAGTTTAGAAAGGTGCAAAAATTTTGAGCAAATATGCTCCCCCTCAATTAATGATCCATTTTCTATTTAAAGAGTTGTAGTCATTAAGTTGAGCGGGAAGGTATTTGTGAAAATTTAAGTCCAATAGCCACCTTGTAAACCACAAAAGTCTCTAGAAGAATCATAGATGAGAGAGATTTTGGGATGAAAGAAGACTTCTCTTCTTTTTCAAGAAATGATGCACTGAAACGTACATCATTTCGATGAAACATGGATATAAAGTAATCCATGCCCGGGTGAACTTCACCCAGTACGAGGAACAACCGTCTTTTTGGCGACGTGTTTTCCCCATTTAGAAGAACGGGTTGCTATCTGAAGTAATAGCAAGCGATTAAGACATGTTTTAATTATTCATTTTAAACTTCTGCTCGAGCTTCATTTAAAGCTCCGTGCCATTGTTGAATGACATTTCTAGAGCCTTAAATGTTATCGATAAACAGAAGACATGCCTAGAACAACTATTTTTGGTATTTTTGTGATTTTCAGATTTTTTTTTTATTTTTTTTAATGGTTTTTCTAGGTTTTATATTTTTGTATTTTCTTTTGGTTTTATAAGATATATACAATGATATGTGAAGCGAATCCAGTACTCCTCATTCTCTTCCTGAAGACTTTTGAGCGATTCTGGAGTGAGACTCTTCATGCCAAGACGCGGGAGAATGAATTGAAAGCGTTCTCTTGGTAGTGCCTTAGTGAAGATGTCTGCCAGCTGAAACTCTGTCCTCACGAAGTAAAGTTCCACAATCCCCTTTTCCACTTGTTCCCTGATGAAGTGATGTTGAATATCAATGTGCTTTGATCTGGAGTGTTGGACGTTGTTGCAGCAAAGAGCGATAGCACTTTTGTTGTCACAGTACATCGGAACATTGTTGTAAACAAAGCCATAGTCAAACAATTGTGATATCATCCATAAGATTTGAGCACAGCAGGATGACATGGCAATGTATTCAGCCTCTGTAGAGGAGATCGATGTACTCATTTGCCTCTTTGATGACCAGCTCACAAGCTTTTCTCCCAGAAATTGAGCACCACCTGAAGTACTTCGACGAGTGTCTTGACACCTAGCATGGTCAGCGTCAGAGTAGGCAGTGAGTGCCATAGCATTGTCTTTAGGATACCAGAGACCCATGTGGATAGTCCCTTGGAGATACCTGAAGACTCTCTTGACTGCTTCCAAATGCTTTTTTGTAGGCTTAGATTGATATCGAGCACACATGCACATAGCAAATAGAAGATCTGGCCGACTAGCAGTGAGGTACATTAAGGATCCAATCATGCTGCGGTACTTAGTTTGGTCGACTGGGATCCCCATACTGTCCTCATCTAATTTTGATCTTTCTACCATGGGAGTGTCAACTGAGTCACATGATTCAAATCCAAATTTCTTCAAGATTTCTATAGCGTACTTGGATTGATTGATGAAAATGCCATTGGGGTTTTGATAGATTTGCAACCCCAAGAAGAATGACATTTGTCCCATTATGGACATTTGGAACTCGGAACACATCTCTTGTGCAAAGCGATCACATTCCATAGGATCAGACGAAGCAAAGATAATGTCATCTACATAGATCTGAACATGAAGTAGATGATTGCCTGACCTTCTGGTGAAGAGAGTAGGATCAACAATACCCTTGGTGAACTTGTTAGCAAGGAGGAACTTGGACAATGTATCATATCATGCCCTAGGAGCCTGCTTAAGTCCATAAAGAGCCTTCTTCAAGCGGTAGACATGATTAGGACGTTCTGGGTCCACAAATCCTTCGGGTTGAGTAACATAGACCACTTCTTTCAACTTACCATTTAAAAATGTTGTCTTCACGTCCATTTGATATAAAACCATATTCTTACTGGCAGCATTAGCAAGGAAGATTCTAATGGCCTCGATTCTAGCAACAGGTGCGAATGATTCTTTAAAATCTATGCCTTCCTCTTGTCGGTATCCTTTAGCTACAAGTCTAGCCTTGTTTTTCAAAACATCACCATGCTCATCTAGCTTCACTTTGAAGGTCCACCTATGAGCGATAATCATAGCATATTCTGGAGGGGGTACTAACTCCCATACATTAAGACGATCAAATTCATTAATTTCTTCTTGCATTGCATTGAACCAGGATTCTTTAGACAATGCTTCCTTGAAATCCTTGGGTTCAGTCTTTGTAAGTACGGAGTTGAAGAAGCACCACAAGGCATCGGTGGCAAGTTGCTTACGAGTGGACACCGGACGAGAAGGATTTCCAATGATGTTGTTTATTGGGTGATCATTTGTCCATCTTCTGAGATGCTCATGATGTTGAGGATTGTGAACTGAAATAGCCGTGTTTGAGTCCTCTGAAGAAGTTGTCTCATTGGAGGGTTCAGGAGCAAATATGTTGACAAACGGCTCATCAGCAGGTTGAGCAAAGGGATTCACTTCAAAATAATTATTTGATGCAGTTCCTTGATGTTCTGAAGAGGTTTGATCATTTGATGTGGGTTGAGTGTAATTAGATGATGAAGCATCTTGACCAACGGAGATGGAAACAGACGGACCATTTGTGTCTTGAGGGGCATTTACAGCAGCAACGTTAGGATCTAAAACTTGTGGTTCCGACTCGATGATCTGCTGAGGATCAAAATACTCATCAAACATTGGATCAAATAACTTCTTCAATTCATCACTGGTGGGAGGTACATAAGGAGCTGCATAAGTGGAAGACTGTACAAGTCCTGAACTAATTGGTCCAGGGGTCAAAAGGTTAGGTGCGGGTCTAGAACTGGATTGTTCAAGAGCCTTCTGCTCAGTCAGCTCATCAAACGTGACATGGATAGTTTCCATGATTTGTCGGGTTCTTTTGTTGTAGATTCGGCAACCCTTTTTATCTGGTGCGTAACCAACAAAGATCNTCAAACATTGGATCAAATAACTTCTTCAATTCATCACTGGTGGGAGGTACATAAGGAGCTGCATAAGTGGAAGACTGTACAAGTCCTGAACTAATTGGTCCAGGGGTCAAAAGGTTAGGTGCGGGTCTAGAACTGGATTGTTCAAGAGCCTTCTGCTCAGTCAGCTCATCAAACGTGACATGGATAGTTTCCATGATTTGTCGGGTTCTTTTGTTGTAGATTCGGCAACCCTTTTTATCTGGTGCGTAACCAACAAAGATCCCAATATCAGCTTTTGCCTTTAGCTTACCCAAGTCTTCACTATCGTTAGTTGGGTAACATAATGCACCAAACACACGTAGAAACGAAAGATTAGGTTTTCTGCCATGTACCAGCTCATACGGGGTTTTGCAGTGAAGAGGATGAATCAGTGATCGGTTTTGGGTGTAACAAGCAGTTGCAATTGCCTCCCCCTAGAGAAACATAAGAGATTTAGAAAATATTAGCATGGTTCGAGCAGCCTCTACAAGGGTACGGTTTCGTCTTTCAACAACACCATTCTGCTGAGGTGTTCTTGGTATGCTCTTTTGATGACTGATCCCAAGGTCTTCATAAAATTGAGTAAGTTGCTTGTTGACAAACTCAGTTCCATTGTCTGTGCGAACAAACCTGACAATTTTATTGAGTCTAACTGGCAGCTGCATGATAAGTTTGATGATGATCTCTGGAGTTTCATCTTTGGATCTCAAAAACTTTACCCATGTAAACCGAGAGTAATCGTCAACGACCCAAAGATGTTTTGTACTCTCATTGGTCCACACAGATCCATGTGAAGGGTGTGAAGAACTTCCATAATGGAGTTGATTGTTTTGGGTTTGTGAGTGTGTTTCTTGCTTTTACCCAGTTGACATGCAGAACAAAGATGATCTTTTTCATATTTCAGTCGGGGCATACCTTGAACAAGATCTTTACGAGTGAGCTCATTGATGGTACCGAAGTTCAAGTGATTCAAATGACGATGCCACAACCATGACTTGTTCTTTGAAGCCTTAGATAACAAGCAAATAGGTGATGACCGCATCATGTCTTCAATAGAAATGGTGTAGAGGTTTGAGCCACGACTTCCTTTCAGAAGATCCACACCATCCAATTCTCTAACAAAACAAGTGTGTTTTCTGATGAGGTGAAAAGTGTACCCATTTTAGGGGGTCATTTAAGCCCTAATTCGTGATAATATGATCAAATATTGCCTTAAATCGTTCCTTTTGTCATTTTAGGTACTTTTGAGAAAAATTCGGGAAAACACCTCATTTTGGACGTTTTTGGAGCATAAAGTGAAGAAAACGACAAAGTCTCAAAAGAATGCTGGAAATCCTTCCTGATGGCGTCAGAGTCACAAGGTGACGCCGTCAGCCAACCAAGAAAAAGGAGTGGATTCTGACTATACGTGACGCCCTAAGAAGAAAATGTGAACATAATACCTGACGGCCTCAGGTGTTATGGATCCTAGGCCGTCAGGTGTTAAGTTAAAGAGAGACGGCCCAGCTCAGTTTTGTACGTGACGAAGTCAGAGATGGATCTAGGTGATCCGAGAACCCTAATGGCGGCGAGCTGACGGCGTCAGAGCCTATAACCTGAAGCCGTCAGAATGTATTTTCTATATATACTTTTCTATTTTTCATTCATTAGTGTGCAACTTTTTGGGAAAAAACCCTAGACGATTTTATCAGCTTTTTCAAGGGTTTTTCACCCTTGATTCTTCAATGTTCAGTTAAAGATAAGTCTCCCTTCAAATTAATCAATATGTCTATGTGTTGGTTAATTATATCTTATGCTTGTCTTTCAATTAACATGCTAGGCTAGATTTATCTTGTGTTTGCTTAGATCTGATGAAACCTAACTATTGATTATTGGTTGTTGGTGTGTTATTAATTGTATTGGATGATTGTTTATCGATGTTAGGCTTAAGAAAACTGGCTAACCTCCTATACGGTAACTTGCTTGAACGTCTTAAGAAATATGAACCAATGCGTACAAGGTTATTATGGTTGTATTTAATGCATGAGCGAATTCTAATGATCCCATGTTAGGAGCTTCTTAGCCGGCTCGACATAGGAGTGAAGTAGGAGCTTATAGAGTTGGGGAAGCACGTATGCTACCCCACGAATGGTATTAAGGAATACACCCGTCATCCACGCAATTAATACACACTAACCAACTGGTAAAAGATAGTTAGGGTGTAAGGAAATCTAAGTAAACACACTTATCTCCATATAAGTTTCACAACCACTTAGTTTTAGTTATTTTATTTTATTTGCAATAGTAGTTTTTGGGTTAGTTGGCTAGCAACTAATTCTGCCCACTCCTTCAAACCCGAGATTTTACTTGCTTTCATAAAACATAAAAAAATACAAAAATAATCTTCCCTCACCCTTAGACCTATTAGAGTAGTTTTTCATACCTAACGAACACTATTCCCTGTGGAGAACGATCAATCCCCCGTACTTACCACTACACTATACTACATTGGTCAGGTACACTGCCTGGTGGGGTTGTAAGCCTCTTGAGATCCCTCGAGAGGTAAAACCTGTTGTAAGGTTGCTAAACCACGCATCAAGTTTTTGGCGCCGCTGCCGGGGAGTAGTTATTGTTTAGGTTGAATTTTTATTTTATTAGGTCTACTCACTAGATTCCTTTCTAGTGAGATTTTTATTTTATTTTTCTAGGATCTTCGTTAGTCTATCTATTTTCTTCGTGTTTTTGTTCGTAACCATTACCATCCGACATCATAGAAGGTGGTAATATCCTCGATCCTAGCAACCCACCAAAACAACAAAATCAACCTCCTAGAGCTCGTACCTTAGGAGAGTATTCCCGTCCTAGCCACCAAGGCTATCGAAACACCATTGAGCTCACTCAAGGAGCCAATGTCATTCCCTTGCGATCCGACACCATCCGGTTGGTGCAAAGCGGATGCGCATTCCATGGACTTCGTTCCAAAGATCCAAATCAACATCTCAAGGATTTCCTCAAAATCGTAGATTCCATAGACCTTGATGTTGCCACTCGAGAGACGACCCGATTGCGTCTCTTTCAATTCTCTCTGCGGGACCAAGCTAGTCAATGGCTTGAGCGTCTTCCCGCCGGATCCATCACCTCTTAGGATGATCTCACCACTCGTTTCCTTGCCCAGTTTTTCCCACCGGGAAGAACTACCAAGCTAAGGAATGATATCTTGATGTTCCAACAACGTCAAGGTGAAACCCTCTATGAGGCATGGACTCGATTCAAGGACTTACTCCAAAAAGTCCCTCATCATGGCATAGACCTTTGACTCCAAGTCTAAATCTTCTATGACCATATCAATCTCCCCACGAGGTAAACCATTGACCAAGCGGCGGGTGGTAAGCTACGTGATCTAAGTGCGGAACAATCATGGGATCTCCTAGAAGATCTTGCTCTCTATGACAACGAAAGTTGGAATGATCCCCGTGATTTGAATAAAACGGTCAAGGCAATATCTTTGCCTTCGAATAATTCAAGCACTTACGACCGTAGGATCATAGAACTTGAAGACCAAGTCAAGTTTCTTATGAAATACTACGAGGCTCCTAAACCTTCAAGCCAAGTGAACAAAATCACTTCTTCATGCGAATTATGTAGTGGTCCCCACGACACTCGTGATTGCATGGAACTCCCCGAACAAGCTATTGTGGACTACGCATCCTCGCGTACCGACGGAGCGGGAGACAAGTGGTACACTTTCAAATCCGAGCCAAACCCTTACGGTGATTCCTACAACCCATCTTGGAAAAATCACCCAAACCTTAGGTGGAAGTCAAACCAGAACATGCCCCAAAACAATTCTTCCAACCCACCTAATCATTTTCAACCCAACGGTTCAAACTTGAACCGTACCTTCAACAACAATCCTTTCAATAACTATGGTAGTACCAATAACTTTGAAGGATTGATGTCCAATTTTATGGCATCTCAAGAAGCTCGTATAGCTAAATTCACATCCAAATTTAATCAACAACAAGTAGAGATGACCAATAAGATTGACAACTTATTGAAGGCCCTCAACAACAAAGTGCTATCACCTCCACATAAGGACGCTAGGAACAC
>LBNU01001197.1:2633-19418 GCA_014162995.1 Artemisia annua | reverse complement strand
ATTTATTTTATTAAGTCGAAATATATTATTTTTAGTTGGATAAAAATAATATTGACTAAACTTTGTGTTTTGAGGATTAAACATAATTAAAAGTGTTAATTATGTTTAATTATAAAAGTTATATAAAAATTAAACAACTAAAATTTGGTTTTGGGCCAAATGGCCCAATAGGCCCATAAAGGGTGGCGGTGAACAGTAGAACCGAGCCCATGGGGAGTTTTCCAACTTTGACTTTTTGACCAAAAATTATTATCGGACGTGTAGAAATTAATTTCGATGTATAACGATATATAAAACGTAACTAAAATCGTATTATATAGTTTTGGGCTAATATTGGGTTAACAGGCCCAATAGTGAAGTTTAAGCCCAATAAATATTTCGGATGACGAAAACGAGTTTTTACATATATTTGGACTTATGGAGATTATTTTAATAACGTAGAACGGATTAAAACGATAACTATATAAATAACGAATGATATAGTTGTAACGTACTAACTTTTACGGATAAAGTGACTAGTAAATTATTTGGGAAATTTCAACACTTGAGAAAAATGAAAACGTTTAACAAACGAACGGGTCATGCCCAAGTTTCTAAAAATTATAACACTTATAGTATTTCACAAAATACTTACCTTTATATACTTTTCTAAATACGAGTGTATATATTATGAGGACTTAATATTTAATTATATTATAAATAACAAAATATATTTATAATATAATATTTCCTCACAAATATAAATTTTATAAGGATTTCTCAAGNCTTAGTCATCATTCGATCCATCATCTCACGCTCAACAATTGAAACACCGGTTTCAATATACAACTCCAACTGTGTAAAAAAATGAACATACTCCACAAGTGTCTTCACATCTTCGTCAGACTTTAGTGGTAGCAAACCATCATCCAGTGACTCCCCAGGTAACCTAAAGTGAGTATACACAAGGGTACGATCCGTGTAACACAAATCTTCTAACATTTCGCCCAATAAGCCCATGGAGAAAACGTCACAGTGAACTCCGTCAAACCAATGTGTATCTCCAAAGAGATAGATTCTCCCTGGTGTTGAGGTAAATTGATCATTGTGATGGATTTCCAAAGTAAACATTTTTTCATTCAATGTTGTGCAACATATACAAACAATCACTAACTTCGAATAACAATAACTTTAAATGGAAAACAAGAAAATGGAACAGAATAGGCTTACCGTACAGGACTCTTAAATCAGGTATCGGGGAACTGCGTGCACGATTTTGCCAAAGCTTACCCATTCTCAAGATCTTTACCTGTGAAATTAATGTTCTCCTTGGAAGAAATTGAGACCCGTATATAAAGTATTGCTCTAAAGGACTAAATTTGTAAAACAAAACACTGGCAACTGAAGTTATTGGCGGGAAAGGGGTAAAATGACGATACTACCCTCATGGACGTGGCACTTAACGGGAAAACTAACGGAAAAGGCCTCTCGGTGGCGATTTTGCGAAAATTCGGAACGTTGATGTCTTTTTTGCGCTACTTTTTGTCTCGGTCCTATTTTTAGAATTTCGTGAAACGTGAAAGACCATTTTTGCAATTTACCCATTAAAAAACCTTCAGGATCGCCACGTTCCTAACAGTCACTTCATAATATCAAAATTTCTGAATATAAAAATTAGCTAAAAGTAAACTGTGGCATAACATCAATGGCACTTAATAAAATATTTATTTATTGCAATTCAATGTAAGAATTGATTCATTGTAAACATGTTTGGTTCACTGAAATGAAAGAATTGTAATTCAGACTATATTACATAGCGTGTTTAATTTATAACATAATTATAATGGAATTTACTTCATTTACATTTACACTCTGTTCTCGAGTTAAACTAAAGAGTGGAAGGTAAAGAAAATGAAAGTGAATGAAAGAAATAGAGTGGAGAGGAAAGAAAGTAATAATAAAAAGGGATGAAAGAAAATGAAAGATGTTATGCATTTACAATCATGCTTTTATAAAAATTAAAAGTAAAAGAAAGATGTAAGGATAATTTGGTCTTTTTACTACTTTATTTTTTGTCTCTTTCACTTTCACTCCAATTTTGGGAGGAAAGTAGTGGCCCCAAAATACATTAAATCCCCACCCACTTTCATTCCTCTCCATCTCTTTTCATCCCTAAAAAAAATCTTGAGAACACAAAAAAAAATTAGTTTTTTCACTTTACCTTCATTTTCACTCCTCCACTAAACTTGAGAACATAGTGTTAATGAGAGAATTCAAAATACATGACAAATTAGATGAAAGTAATTTTGAATTATTATTATTATTATTATTATTATTATTATTATTGTTGTTTTTTTGTTATTGTTATTATTATTATTATTATTATTATTATTATTATTATTATTATTATTATTATTAATTTCATTTAATATTTTAATTATATTTTATCTAATTATTTTCAACAAAAATTATATTAAAAATATTATATTATTGATACCATTAGTAATATTTTATTTTTAACCATTATTAAATTATTATCATTAGTAATATTATATTAAATTATAATTTCATAATATTTTAGTAATTTTTAGTTTTTTCTACTTTTGTAATTACATTAAGTCGTCGGCCGACCAAATATGTGACATATTTTGTCAATTACAATTCAAACACATTCAATTTAGCAAATGACAATTCGTTTGACAAATTAAAATTCCTCAAAAATATTCTGCGAGCAAAACACCCATAATTATTTGGTATGTATGCCGTCTTTTAGGTGTTTGTTCTGGATTTTTGGAGACCAATCATAGCAATTCATTTGTGCTTGTGCAATAAATAATAATATGCTAACCACAACTGGGTTGTTATTGACAAAACCTTGAAATTATTTTGTAATCTTATAAATATCACTCCTTCATTCAAATTTAACTCTTTGCATTTATTTCGGAATATCTTAAATAATTTATTGTCTCCATTACAAGAATTGGACAACAAAATTTAGTCGAATTTATCATACGACTCTAATTTTAAAATTAATTACAATATCTAAAAAAAAAAAAAAAAAAAAAAAAAAAAAAAAAAACCTATTAAGTACTTGGAGTTAGAAATAAAGCGGCCATTTTGCGAAAGTGAAAACCAAAAATTATTATATTTTCTTAAAATGTGTGATTTGTAGTTGAAGATACTAAGGGTATATTTTGCGAAAATAGCAATAAGTAGCCCTAAGCAGTAACATAAAGCAATATGCCTATAATTACTAAGTGTAAACATTAGTTGCTAGTAAATGTTACTAAAAATAGCGTTTTGATTTAGAGCGTTTAGAACTGCTAGCTGCTTTTGCCAAAGAAGCATTGTATACAAAATGATAAACTCTAATTGTTAATAGCTTCAAAACGCCCTTAAACATTTGATGCCAACTACACCCAAAATGTTTGTCACTTGTTACAATGCAAAATGATGCTATGAACATTAATCATTTTTCAAATAATATTAGGGGCTCGATGCAATTGGTTATAGGAGCCGCTATAAGCGAAATTTGATTTTTATAATGACGCCAACTGCATCTCCTTTTGCGCAATAAGCGCATTATAAGGGTGGCGCCATGTCTGTAATTTATGTTATCCAATTTATTTAACTTTGCTTCTTTTTTAATGCAAGTTGAATAAAAAATGATTGGTTGTTATAAAAATGTTAAGAAGGAGATTATTTTATTTATTTTTATTTTTAACTAGTTTAATACCCGTGCAAAGCGATGATTAATTATACTTACGAACTTGCGGTTCTGGTGTGATCCTTGATGCAAGCGTGTGTTTCTTTTTTTGTGTTTTTTTTAATTGATGCAACAGGTTGAAAACGTGTGACCCTAAACGAATACCCTGCAAACTTTTTTTTTCTAAGTCATAACAACGGTGTGATTGGTTGCCATTTATAAAAATTTTTTTTTTTTTTTTTTTTTTTTTTTTTTTTTTTTTTTTTTTTTTTTTTTTTTTTTTTTTTTTTTTTTTTTTTTTTTTTTTTAATTTTTATAGTAAATGCAATCATATTTTTTTATTGATAAATCAAATAGTAAAACTTGCCACATTTAAAAAGTAGTTTCATATATACTTGTTTTGTAAAAGGTATATTAGGCATTAGACATTACTCAAAATCTAAGAAATTTTAAGTTCAAAAATACACACATGCATGCATTATTAGTAAAGAAGAATGTTATACGGTGAAAGTTAATGTGACCGTGGCTGTAACAAACTCTTACGACGTCAACATAGTAGCGTTAGAATCGGTTCTCTTACGGGCGTCGACATAGAAACGATACAACCAGCTCTCTTTCGAGCGTCGACATAGTCGCGTTTGGAGGTATTGTTGGTTAAATTCCACTGCATTTTAGCGAACAATTACGTGTGAAGTGATACTACCATCATTCATTTTAAAACGTCGGATCATGTTTAGTGAACAAAATCTAGTTCAACAACTGGCGATAAAATGTTGTTGGGTACACCATTATTCTGTGGAGCCCGCCACATAATGCGTTTCATCTTATTAGCTATTTATGTACCATTTCATTCATTATTTGTGCAGGTGTATAAAATAAATGTGAATATAGAAAATAAATGCGTGTTGGATGCACGTCTCATTCAATGGATATTTTTTTTAGCTATAAGTTATTATTATAATGTTTTTATTCTATAGTTATATCCAGGTGTTAACTTATAGTCAGTGTTTTGAAACCCGGTTTACTCCGGCCGGTTCAACTGGTCAAACCAGATCTAGTAAAAAAAACAGGTAAAATCCGGGTTTTAAGTGATCCGGATCAACTCGATTTTTGAAATCGGGCCGGGTTTCATTTTTTTCATTTCTTTAATAAAAAACCGGGTTGACCCGGTAATTGAACCAGTTGAAAAAAAAAGTAGTTTTTTAACTAGAAAATCGGGTTGATCCGGCAGTCGAACTGGTTAGCCCGATAAATCGGCTGGGTCGATAAAACCCGGTTTTCAAAAACATTGCTTATACAGTATATAATTATGTAAAATGAAAATGTGTGGTATTTCACTTTACGTAGAAAGCTTTGACTTTTTTTCAGTGTTGCAAAAAAAGGTCTACAAGGCCGATTAATCACCGATTAGGTGCTACAAGGCCACCGACCTTGCCGATTTATGTAACTGGGTCAACCACATAGGTCAACTGTGGTCAACGGAGGTCAATGGTGGTCAAACTTCCCGGAAACCTACAAATCTTGCCGGAAGTATCCAAAACTCACTGTAAACTTATTTTGATCACTTATAATAACTGTTTAAGTCTATTACAAGTTTTTTTTTAGAAAATACCTTGCCGGAAATACCTAAAACTCATCGAAAATAAACAAAACTTGCCGGAAATAACCAAAATTTGTTATATTGCCAATCCGATTAATCACCGATTAATCCCGCCTATACCGATTACAAGCTACAAGGTGGTTGACCGCCCGACTACCGATTCGTGATTTTTGCAACCTTGCTTTTTTTTTCAAATAAGGTCATTGCAAGTTTGCAACCGTTTAACCTTGCTTCTGTGAAAAAAATCTTTTCAAAGTAAAGTAGCAACTTTTACTGAAAAGGTTAATTAGCATTAAAAATAAAATCATTACGATGCATTCCACGTTACACTTTCAATGAATAAGAAATATAACAAAACTTATATTGGTACGAAGGTGACGTTGTTTCTATTGACAGACATCTTTTTATATAATAAAATAAAACATCAAGTGAGAACTTTCGTATTTAATTTAATTTTTTTTTAGGTAATATATTTTTAATTAAATTTAAAATTTTACATGTTGAAAACTTAATAAGACCAATTATTTCTTAATTTGCCAAAAAAAACTTTTAAAAAACATTTTGCATAAAAAAACTGAATAATACACATGGGTCTCTTTGTAATTTGTCATAGTTATAGACATATAATGTAAATTTATATAAAAAAAAAACACGGATCCACAATCCCTACCATTCGTTTATTTGTTTATCAAAAAATAAATAAAAAAACCTAAATCTAATCCTTCCCAAAACAAATTTCAATCCCAGATCAAAACAGTTAAATTCGAAGATTCAATAGGCAATCATGAATCCAGCTTTCGTATATAAAAAAAGACAGAAAGGAAAGTAAGTTGGGTCGATTGCCGAATTGTAGAAAATCAAGTCTTGCTCCCGTTTTGTATTTCTCATGATTTCCTCTTGTTTTTCTTGGATTTCCACTAGCTTTCGTTGATATTCCAATTTTTGTTGTTTGATCGCTAGTTCTCGCTTCTTGTATTCTTTCCACGAGTCCTCACGCTCTTTACCTTTCTCCTTCTTTGACGGTTTTGACTTCCAAAAGTCCGATACTAGCCCACTCATGAATGATTTTGATGGTTCACAAAAGGATGNGTCGATTGCCGAATTGTAGAAAATCAAGTCTTGCTCCCGTTTTGTATTTCTCATGATTTCCTCTTGTTTTTCTTGGATTTCCACTAGCTTTCGTTGATATTCCAATTTTTGTTGTTTGATCGCTAGTTCTCGCTTCTTGTATTCTTTCCACGAGTCCTCACGCTCTTTACCTTTCTCCTTCTTTGACGGTTTTGACTTCCAAAAGTCCGATACTAGCCCACTCATGAATGATTTTGATGGTTCACAAAAGGATGAGGTGGGTGATTTCTTCCTTGCGCCGTCACGACCTTGTGGTCGTGATTCTCTAGTACCATCCTCCGTATCTTCATCATCATCATCCAAGTCTTGAAAATTCGGGGGCCTTGTGTTGACCCCGACGTAGTTGTTGAACCCTTTACTTTCTTTTGACTGCCCGATTGGAAAAGAGACATCTCATCCTTCCAAGCATCATGCCCCCTCAATACTTTCCAACACTCCACCAAATTGAAATCATGACCGTAATGCACACGATACTCCATAAGAGCTTTGGACATATCGTCAACGTCATTTTCACCACTTCCATGCGTAAACTTGACATTATCCATAATAGCACCAAAGTTCGCAACTAGACCACGAATTCTAGTCTTCCATTTGGACATGATCGAATTGTATGTCCGGTCTGAACCAGTTTCTTTTCGAAAGTAGACTACCACTTTCTCCCAAAATTTGTGCCGATTCATAGAGTTTCCTTTTTTGTTATTTTCCGAAATATAGATGAAGCTTTACAAAGAATGACCTCTTCTTTGCTTGACCATGGTTCGACTTTTTTGGCTGGTTCGGGTATTTGCCTTTGGCTTTCGCCTTTGTAGCACGCCGCGAAGGTTTCTTTGGCTTGACGGGTGATGTCTCTTCGACATCGTCATCATCATCGTCATCAACGGGCATAGAACCGTGGAAAGAACCGTGGTAGGAACCGTGACCCGAGAAGCATCTTGACTCGGGTAGTCTTGGCTCGGATAGTGTTGGGTCGAATAGCCTTCGATCGGATAGTCTGCCCAATCATCCAAATTCATATCAAGATTAGTAGACCGAATCGGAGAATGTTCTTGATACGGTTGGGAACAATGCAAGAAATCCATGTTAGGACGATAAGACGACCCACTTGGTTCTTGGTAATAATCTTTATTAACACGTTGTGGTGGGACAAAAGGATGATTAGCGGAAAACAAGTTTTTTCTTTGATTGGGTTGTGGTAGTTGTGTTGGATATTCAAAAGATTGTGGACGAAAGCGAATACCCCCTTGTTGCGGTGGTGTTATGCCGGTTAGTTCAAAGGTGTTTTGCGGAGAAAAATTTATATCCGGTACATTTTGGGTTAGTCGGGATCGTCGGTATTTTGATTGTGGAGTGTTTTTCTTTGACATTGTGAATATTGATGAGAATTTGGTTGAATTGTGTTTGAAATTGTGTGTTTGAAAGTGGGTTTGATGTTGGTATTTATTGGATGAAAAGTGGTAATTTTTTTTGAAAAAAAATGTTTTTGTTTTTTTTTTTTACAAACAAACGGTTACAAATTATTAAACGTTTGGATTTTAAAATGAAGAGTGAGAAATTGTTGCTTCAAGATCGGTCGAATAAGCGAACGATATGGGCAAACATGCAACCGGCGACCGATTTTTTTTTTTCCACAATGGCTCGACCGATTTCCAATATCGGTCGACCGATGCATTTGATCGACATTTCCGGGCCCTCTGTCACCACTCTAATGACGTTAACCATTTTTTTTTTCAACTTTATATATAGAAATGTAATTGTAGCATGATAGAATGTGTATAAATGCTTTAAAATAAAAGATAAATGTTTGATAATACATCTTTTTAGCTCTTGCTATATCCTGTGAACAAAATTAAATAAAAAATTAATCGATGAAATACATAATTAAAACTTTAGAATAAACCCTGTGCGTGCACGGGTATTATAACTAGTTATATCTTACATGAGTAAACATAATCTAACAAAATGTCATGGGTCATTTGACAAGCGATGTGTTAGTCGATGTCGTACCTTGTGGGGTGCTAGAAACAAAATCTTAGTACACTTTGTGATCAACTTCAAGTGGTTTCATATATGTGGGTGTCGACAAGGCTAAAAGGAAATGATCAATTACGTCTTGGTTAGATTGGTGCTTAGATCGGATTAGAGCATGCCAAAAAAACAAGCTTATATATAAGCTTTCTTGATTTGTACAATAATATTTGGGTTTTCTTAACAGCAACCCATAGGGTGTTGTATAAGCCTTCTATAATTAAAAACATTTACATGTACGAACTTACATGATATTAATACATACCTTATTGAAACTCACTTACCATAATTATATTTGTTTAAATCATGTATTTATATTTTATAGAAACGTTTAGTTCATGTTTAGAAATGTTTTTAATTAAGGAAAGCTTAAACAAAACCTATAGGGTTGTGGTTAGCAAAACCCATAATATTTTAGGATGAGTTTAATATTCTAGTTGATCCTCTTATGTTTGCTCAACTTTTATGTAATAGATGACGGAGACTATTATTTTCTCTATGTCTTTGTGTGATAACTGTTGCTTTGAGTTGAGGTTAGTACTCTCTTTGTGTACGTGGAACATTAGATCATTGATTGCGGTGTTATCTTGATATGCTTAGGTTTGAGTAAATTACGCCGTTAGCCCTTGTGGTATGGCTAGATTTCATACGATATCCAAAAACGCAAAATCTGCACCGTTACTCCAATATTTTGAATAAATTACGTAGGTGGTCTAATTTTGCTAACGTCATTAGATTTTTTCGTAATCTCGGACCTCAAGTGCAAATCACTCGAGAGTACTTTGTCCGGACACTTTTTGTACTTTTTTTTCAACCTTTTAGTTTTGTTCGAACACTATTCACAATGTACTTCTACTACACATGTACATAACTTTTTTTACATATCCCAATATAAGTTTTAGATATCCCCATTCATGTAAGACTATTCCACACTCTTCTCACTGACTTATTTCCATCACTCCCTCTTTTCACATTTTTTTATTTCTTTCCCAAAAACTTGAGACCAAAAAAATAGTAGCATGTTGATGTGGAAAAACAGTTGAATTCGTGCATCATGAACAAATCGAAATTCAGGACGTAAGTTCTATGGTTGTCCAGATTTGGGATCTGATTGTGAGTTTGTTGACTAGCACAATCAGCTAATGTGTGTAAGATCAGTAAATATCATTCCCGGTCTATTAAAGACAATAAATCTTATAGAAGCTACACTAGAGAAAACAAAACTTGAAACTGCTAAAATGAATAAANTGTTTTATTTTTTTTTCTATTTTTTAATCCCATGTAGTTGATGACCGGTTTAATTTTTTTGTGGTAATAAAATTTTAGTTCAATGCTACTATTTCTTTAGTTTTGATTGTTAGTGTTTTATGTGTTTATGAAACCTTTTTTAGGTTATTGACTTTGATTTGGGTAAAAATAAGTAGTTGACCATTTGGCCATTGAGTTAAGTTTGACCTATTTTGGCATACCAAACAAATAAATAGATTATTATTATTATTATTATTATTATTGTTATTATTGTTATTATTATTATTATTTTGGCCATACCAAACTGATAAACGATAGGTTTTGCATACTAAAAACCAGCTTAATTGGACTTTTTTAGTTTGTTAACTTTGTTTTGGCCTTTAATTGCATATTGTCATTGCAACAAGTTGTAATGACTTGAAAATTGCAATTGGTTGCATAAGTTTAAAATATGCTTAAACACTATCGTACATTGTGCATTAAACATTTATATTTTAAAAAAATATGTAAATATTTTTGTTTTACTGAGTACATGCGATTCCCCCTTTCTCGATATATAATTGACCCAAAATATGAATACGCTAGGAAAATTCGAAGTATTGAAAAAACAATGATAACTTACGGTCTTATGCAATGAATTTTTTTGGGCAAATGGCACAAAAAGGAATCAAAGTTAGGGTCCATTTCCAATCAGGGTATCGAACTTTTTTTCTTGCATAAAAAGGTTTCCAACTTTTTTTTTGGCGGATTTGGGTTTTTTTCTAACACCCCGTTAAATAATTCGTTAAGTACAAAGTTTAAAAATTTTAAAAGTTTTATTAAAACTGAAGGGTGATTTTGAAAATTTTTAAACTTTTATATACTCCGTAAAATACATTCACCCCCAAATTATAAATTAGGGCAAAATTAAAATTAGGGCAAAATCCATATTAGGGCAAACTCCAAATTAGGGCAAAATAATTTCTTCCCCAAAATTAAAACATGACAAACTCATGTAATTCATCAAACTCTTCAAACTGGGTGTACTGGAATCGAAGAAATGGAGGTTGGGAACAAGATAATTTGATTAATCGTGTTTGTGTCTTGTGCGAATGTGGTGATGAAAGTGGTAAGTGGATTTCTAGGACTGAAAAGAACCCAGGTAGGAGGTTTTTGGGATGTCCTAACTATAAGGTAAACACATTTGTTGCTTTTAATCATTTGTGAAAAACCATATTTTAACATTTTTTTTATTTTAATAGGCAAGTAAGCATTGTGAACTCTTTCACTGGTGGGATCCAGATTTATCAACTGAGCATTACAAAGGTAAATTGGCAGAAATGGAAGAAAAAATGAAGAAGGAAGCTGTTGACTTTGAGCTGAAAAAAAGGAGATTGGAAGAAGAAGTGGTTGTGTTGAAGACTACAATGAATATGCAATATAGGGTTATCTTTGTACTGTTAGGGTTGCTTTTCTTTATAATTATGAAAGCTTTTTAGTTTAGTTTGATCAAATAATGTATTGAAAAGGCTGCCTTTTGATGAACTAATGTATTTCATTAACTTTGATCAATGAATATAATGTATGTTTTAAGTTTTAATATGAAGTGCAGTAACATATGTTTACTTCAAAAGGTGTTTAGTTTGCTGATATGTGTAAAAAGCAAAAACATTTATGGATTGCAGTCATAAGATGTTAAAAGAGATTGTGCAGTGATGAAAATGGCAGTGACTGCCAAAGTAAACATATTGATAGTGTTGTTCCAGTCATGAAAAAGGCAATGCTACATTGCAGATAATGTATAAAGAAGTTTGCAGATTTACACTATTTTTTTCAAAGTCACATGTTTAATAGTGTTGTCATTGACTGCAATGAATAATGTAGTTGTATGTATTGAATGCCACATGAGTTCACACATTATATAAAGGCATAATATAGGCTTCATTTGCATATCACATTTGGAAGAAAACATACAAGTGAGAAAATGAGCAAAAACAAGAAACCAGGTATAACATTTAACTGCACAATGTCCTTCCTCATATATTTATGACATTTATATTTTATTTATTTTTTGGTGCAGAAGTCATATCCATTTCCAGTGATTCTTCTGAGGATGGATGGAATAAATACTTTCCAATAGTGGATTACTCAAGCAGTCATTCAAGAAACAATCCCAAGGGTTCAAGCTCACAAGTTGATTCAGTTATGAATCAAACCCCCCAAAAAAATTGAAAAACAAGAATTTAAGGCAAGAAGTCAGGTGCTAGGATTGGGAAATAAGAAAACTTGTGCTGAACATGGAATCAAGACATTTGAACCTAAAAAGTCAACTGATGCAACTTGGTTTGAAACAGGAAAAGGCAAAAAGAAAATGTGACCCATCTGGCAATGTGTATGCCTTATGTATGGCTTAATGCAATGGAATAAATGTCGGGTTTTGAGGAGCATTAATTGAGAAATTGACTAAGTGTCAAACTACTGCTGAAGCCTACTGCTAGTATTATAAGACTGCTGCTGAATGACTCTAAGACTGCTGCTGAATGACTCTACTGCTGGTGCATTATGACCCTACTGTTAAGCTTAATCAATCTACTGCTGAGGAGATAAGGTCTTGTACACTATTATTAATGCAATGGATTTGGTCCATAATATTTGATAGATTACTAAGTGTCAAACTACTGCTGAAGCCTACTGCTAGTATTATAAGACTGCTGTTGAATGACTCTACTGCTGGTGCATTATGACTCTACTGTTAAGCTTAATCAATCTACTGCTGAGGAGATAAGGTCTTGTACACTATTATTAATGCAATGGATTTGGTCCATAATATTTGATAGATTGATATTTAATATGTTCTTACAATGCCTTCAAATTGTCATTACAAACATTCAAATACTTAGGTAATAATTTGTTACAATTGAAACTGACATTACTAATGGGACAACTTATTCTACATCAAATGCCTCATCTGGTGTGAGTCCTTGACCTGCATATTCTTGGATGACTTTCCTATTATAGTTGTTCATTGACAATCTTTGAGAAGTCCTTCTAGGGGGTCTGTATCCAGCATTATATTGAGCTTGCCAGTAGTCATCATACCTCCTTTTTAGACTTGCTTCATCATCATTTGCAGGAACAACATTTGGAGTTGTTTTCTGTACAACTGGAGCAGTTGTATCCCCAATGACTTGTGCAGATGTTTCCTCATTGACTGGAGCTGTTTCTTTAATCACATCATCTGGTTTAACAGCAGTTGCATCAACATTCATTTCTTCTGTTTTTGCTTGCTCAAGTTGTACATCAACCAACTCAGCATCATCATATAGCATGTACAGAACATTCTGTGAATGTGTAAATTGATTAGAATATACATAACAAAAAAAATATAAAACATAGTAACAAAAAAATTTAAAAGTTAACATGAAACTTACCCTGCTTGATACACTAGCATTGCCTCTTCCCCTTCCCCTGTTTGATCCACTAGCATTTCCTCTACCCCTTCCCCTGTTTGATCCACTACCACTTCCACTTCCCCTACCCCTTCCATTGTTTGATCCACTAGAACTTCCCCTTCCACTGCTACCCCCTGCACTTGTTCCTCCCATCCATATACCACCTCTAGCAGTCACAACGTTTTTCTTTCTACTACAACTTGGGGTTCTAGAATTGACTGGGTCATTAACTCTAGGTCTGCCCTTCTTTTTGGGTGGAATATGTGTTTGTGTTGATGGTTGCCCTTGTGGAATAGGTGTTTCTGTTGATGGTTCACCATGTGGAGCAGGTGTTTGTATTGATGGTTCACCTATTTCCTTTGGTTTAGTACACCCCTTTCTATTATAACCCATTTCACCACAGTTTTGACAAGTCATTGTTCTAGGAGGCCTACATACATGTTTATTTAAAATTTGCCTTTCCTTTATCCTAACCTGCCTCAACTCTTCTTCACCCTCAGATAAATGATCAAGTGATGCAACATCACTTTCATCATCTGAGTCTTTGTAATAAGTAGCAGGGTTTAAAATTACAAGAACATAATCACCACTGTATTCTATTAAAGATTCATTGTTATTAGAAACATACAATGCTATGATACCTTCATCTGTACTTTGCCACTTTTCAACAAACAGCCTAAGATCATCATCAGACTTAATACATTTTAACCCATTACTAAAGTAATACAACCCAGTTACTACTGAACCTATGTTGTTTTGAACAAAAATTTTCAACTCACTAAAAGTTAAAGGGGTCACATCAACTGTGGTTGTGAGAATATCAACATTATGATAGGTTAAATGTTTAAGACTGAAATACCCGTTATAATAGATATCCAAAGATAATGCACCTCCTTTGGAAGAAGAAGCCATCCTGCTAAACATAAGAAAAAAAAAACAAAAGGTCAATTAGTGTTTAATTTAGTCGTTATTAGCATAATTAAAAACAACAATAAGTATTAATTACCTTCAGGAACACAAATTAAGGTTCAATTTTGTCAATTGTAAACTTTTCAATTTTAGGGTTTATGTATGGAGACTGATTTAGGGGAAATTTTGGGGGAAAATGAGAGACCCGTTATATTAAAAAGAAAACATAAAAGTTTCAGTTTTGGTCCTTGAAATTTTACAAATATATCATGTTTTTTTTAACAAAAAGTTGGGTTAGTGGTTAACGGGTGTTAGAAAAAAACCCAAATTCGCCAAAAAAAAAAAAATTGGAAACCTTTTTATGCAAGAAAAAAAGTTGGATACCCTGATTGGAAATGGACCCTAACTTTGATGCCTTTTTGCGCCATTCGCCCAATTTTTTTCACTAACTTTCACATGAAACATTTCCTTTGTTGAGTTGAACATTGTCACTGGGTGACACGTAAGATTGAAGGGTAATTTAGTTAAACGTTTTTTTTTTTTTTTTTTTTTTCGATTGAACTTTTTAAAATAACGATGGACTAAAAACTACAAAAATTGTATCATAGTGATGTGAAATTGAAATCATAGCTTATCATTTTAGGGACAAAATGATTAGATTGAAGAACAACCCTATAAAAAAAGCTAGGGAAAAATAATCTGTAATTTAAAAGTTTTTGGTCAATGAGATTATCTATATACTACATATAAAGGAAAAAGAGTCAAAGTGGAAAAGTGAAAAGTCAATATTGTTGAAATGTTGAAATCTTATTAAAGGAAATTATGAATGTAATTAATATTATTATTAAAACACCCCATTACTTAAAAGTACAATGATTTATTCACATTGTACAACCAAATTAAATACAACCAATTAAAACACAAACCGGGTTGACCCGGGACGCTTCAAACCCGACGGGTTGAGCCGGTTTAATTTGACCCATTTTCGACCCAACCTAGAAAGTTGACCCGATTTAAATCGACCTATTTTTCAACCGGAACGGTTCAACCGGTTGAACCACCCGGGTCGAACCGGGTTTCAAAACATTATCCATTACTTAAAAGTACAATAATTTATTCACATTGTACAGCCAATTAAAAACATATCTATCAAATTAAATACAATCAATTAAAACAAAAACCGGGTTGACCCGGGACACTTCAAACCCGGACGGGTTGAACCAGTTTAATTTGAACCGTTTTCGACCCAACCTAGCAAGTTGACCCGGTTTAAATCGATCCATTTTTTGCTTGGAACGGTTCAACCGGTTGAACCACCCGGGTTGAACCAGGTTTCAAAACATTATGTTAAATTTCCAAATCTTCAAACTTTTATTGTTTTTCGTTTATAACCTATAAACTTTTTTTATCAATAAACTATGTGTCGCTATAAAATCCCGTTGCTATGCACGGGTACTCGTCTAGTATTTAAAATGGCCGCATTTGCTAATTAAAATGAGGTTCAATACGGTTGGAGTAACTCGACACATTTAGATATAGTTATTAAAGACCATGTAAAGTTATACGTTAAGGACTTTAGACTTATTAGCTTAATTGGGAGCTTATATAAAATTATTGCAAACATATTAGCTAATCGTCTTGTGGTCGTTTTGGGTAATCTCGTTAACGAGGTTCAATCGACCTTTGTTGCCGATAGGCAAATCTTGAATGGGCCATTTATTTTGAACGAAATCTTTCAATGGTGCAAGTCTAAAAAGAAGTAGTCTTTAGTTTTTAAAGTCGACTTTGAGAAGGCTGATGATTCGGTTCGGTGGGATTATTTGGATGACATTTTGAGAAAATTCGGTTTTGGTGATAAGTGGCGTATGTGGATTCAAAATTGTCTTCGCTCTTCTAGGGGTTCGGTTATCGTAAATGGTAGCCACACGGAGGAATTCCAATTTTACAAAGGTCTAAAACAAGGGGATCCATTATCACCTAATTTGTCTATTCTGGTTATGGAAAGTCTACACGTCTCATTCCAAAGAGTGGTGGATGTAGGTATGTTCAAGGGTATCGCGTTAGATCCGTCGTTACATCTCTCTCATATGTTTTATGCTGATGATGCTATATTTATTGGGCAGTGGAATGAGTCTAATATTAATACCATTGTTCACGTTTTGGATTGTTTTCATCGTGCTTTGGGGCTTCGTATTAACATGAGAAAAAGTAAACTTTTGGGAATTTCTGTGGATGCCGAAAAAGTGGATCAAGCTGCAAGGAAAATTGGTTGTGTTAATCTTCAAATCCCATTCAAATATTTAGGATCGAAAGTGGGCGGCCTTATGTCTCGTGTCCAATCTTGGAACGAGACGATGGAGGGTATAGTTAATCGGCTATCAAGATGGAAGATGAAGACCCTTTCAATAGGAGGTAGATTAACTCTTATTAAATCGGATTTAGGCTCAATGCCGATTTATCACATGTCGTTATTTAAAGTCCCGATAAAAGTGTTACAACGTATGGAATCCATTAGAGCTCATTTTTTTAATGGAGTTGAGTTCATTAGTAAAAAGCCGATTTTGGGTGAAATGGAAAAATGTGTTAGCTCCAAAACACAAAGGCGGTTTAAGGGTTGTTGGATCGTTATACTCTGACCAAACTATTATATAGCTTGTTAAGGGTTTAGTAGCCTTGGATAAATCCTAATCTACTAACAATGAAACACTGAATTACTCTATTAAGTATGCGGAATTACTTAACAAAGCTAAGAAGAATTA
>LBNU01001195.1:0-10548 GCA_014162995.1 Artemisia annua | reverse complement strand
GGAAGCGCGATTGATATAAATAGATCTATTGGGGGTGACTCCCCCCGTTCGGTTGGCCAGACGGGTCAATGCGGGCGTATACCAAGTCGGATTACGAGTGTATTGGGTTAAACACTCGCTATGGGCCCTGATTATTATATTTATGTGCTACATGGTAGCGCACTGAACTGTCTAGCTTCGGTTGCATGAACTTAGTGCTAGCGCGATAGACTATTTAGTATGTCATTATATGTGTTGTAATGCTCGTTCTCAAAACTATTTGGTCCACACTGATTACTAAACCTATACTCACCAGCGTTTTGCTGACTTTTAGCATGTTTTTCTCAGGTGTTTGAGCTATTTGTTACTGGCAAGGCATGTCAAGGCGTTGGTCACAAAACTATTTACCGAAGTGTTTTCAAACAATGACATGACTTGTTTTTACGGGACCATTAAACATTGGGCTTACCTTTTTATTCTCAAGACTTGATGAAAATTTACATTTTTAATCTCATGTATTTTAACGGAACATGTATTCCGTTCTTTATTTCCTTGTGTTGTGATTTCCAATTAGTAGCACCCCATGACCCGAATGCTTCCGCTGTACCAATTTTGGGGGTGTTACAGGCGACAACTAGTTACTTTCTGGTGAGTTGCTCTCGCTCCTCACCTTTGCCTTAGTTACCGGATGTGATTTCTCGTATATATAATTAAATATATAAATACACCATACACTGACGAGGCTACCTTAAAGGATGCGTTGATCAATGAAATATTTCCTTCCTTGGCCACCAAAGCTCCTTCATATTCTAATATAATTTCAAGAGCAATCTTATCAACTAAAAATGAACATGTTGATAGCATCAATGATCAGATGATTGATAGATTTCTGGGCGAAGAGAAAGTTTACTATATTTTCGATGAAGCAGAAGACGACACGAAGAACTTCTATCCTATGGAATTCTTAAACTCGCTCAACGTTAGCGGAGTGACCCCTCACTACTTGCGCTTGAAAATTGGATGCCCGATTATTCTTTTAAGGAATCTCAATCCGACAATTGGATTATGTAATGGCACGAGGTTGATATGTAAATGTTTTGATCCTAATGTCATCAATGCTGAGATTATTGTCGACCAACACGCTGGAGTTAGAGTGCTCTTGCCGAGAATTCGTCTTTCTCTATATGAAGAAGATTATTCCCTTTCAAACTAAAGAGAATACAGTTTCCTATGCGCCTTAGCTTTGTGATGACTATCAATAAAGGTAAGGGTCAAACAATTTCAAACGTGGGCGTTTATTTGCCGGATTATGTTTTCTCGCATAGCCAGCTTTATGTTACATTGTCTGGAGGGATATCACGTAGGACTACCAAAGTATTAGTGAAGCCAGTACAAGAGTTCGATCAAGAAGAAGTCTACACCTCAAATGTCATTTACCAACAAAACAATAAAACCCAATTTGACACCTTTGTAGTCTTATTGTTTTGATACCAATGCAATAACAAAACAATAAAACCCAATTTGAAATTCAAGTCAACCTTAATACATTTTAAGAATTTTTCTTTAAGTTAAATTATCGCATGTTAAAACCTTTTGCAATTACATTTTGATTATTTCACGTTTTATAACGTTATACAAAACACTTTTCGTTGTTTGCCGCTAGATATCCCGTCGCTATGCACTTTTGTTATTTCATTGCAACCTGTTTATGCACAGATACTCGTCTAGTAATGATTAAGTAACATATGTATCTAAATGGGGTGTAAGTTAACCTTAGCTCAATAAAGTTCACGAATCTTGTGAGCCGAGACAAAAAAATCGAACTGATTTCAAACACTTTGCAAGTTCGATCTCATATAGGTGGTGTTTGTTTAAGCTTATATGTGGCATATGAGCTTATATATGTTTCAGTTATGTTTCATAAGCCCTAATTTTTCTGCTTATTTTGAAACTTGTCGGCTTATATAAGTTTATTATGGTATAATAAACTTATATAAGCCTATAAATCTTAAAATATACTACGTACTAGGGGTGAGCAAACGGACCGGATGGACCGGACCGACCGACAAAACCGACCGGACCGGACCGAACCGGACCGGACCGACCACATTCGGTCCGGTCCTCGGTCTAGGACTTTTGGCTAATTCGGTCTTCGGTCCGGTCGGTCCGGTTCGGTCCGGTCCGGACCGACCAAAAAACCGAAAAAACATGCCAAATCTTGCCTATTTGGACCGGACCGACCGAAGACCGGACCGGACCGAACCGAACCGGACCGACCACATTCGGTCTCGGTCTCGGTCCGGGTTTTTACCTTAATTCGGTCTTCGGTCTTGTCGGTCCGGTCCGGTCCGGTCCTATCTCGGACCGATGCTCACCCTTACTACGTACAAAATATAAGCCGAAAACAAATAAGCTCATAAGACAACATATAAGCTTAAACAAACACCCCCTATAGTTCTTTTCATTTACACAGTCACACCTTATAAATTAGGCCGTTAAGAAAGAAACACGTCTTCAAAAGACCAAAACCCCCAAAATATATGTCCTTGTTCACAAAAAAAGGAAATTTGCAAGTGAGTGGCAGAGACACATCTTTGCCGCTTAATAGTTAAAAAAACAAACTCCGTACAACTCTTTCACTTCTTTTGAGTAGTATATTATCTACAGTACTATAAAAAACAATATATATGTTTTTTTTAATCTTTTACATTTCAGAGCATAGATTCTTGCTTAGATTTCTTACTGGGGATAATAAAGGTATCAAAATTTATTGCTTGATTTTTAGCTAATTGCATTGGTTATGTTTTCACTGTAAATAGTATTTTTTATTTTTTTTTTAATGTAAATTTTAAGGTTGATGGATTCAGTTGACTTGTTTTGACTTCAAATTATTAATTTCAAATTGGGTTTTTTGTTATTTCAATATATGTTTTGGGATTTAATTTCAAAGTGATTGAATTTGTGTCTTTAAAAAAAAAAATGGAATTTGGGTCTCATTTGTAGACTTGTAATTGGGATGCAATCTTTTTGTTTGATTTGATTTGTTCAAATTTGGGATTTTAGAGTTGTTATTGTAATCGGATATCGAAATCTTGAAAAGTGTCGATTTTAAGAATCCTAAGATGTTAAATGTGCTATTTGACAGATTGATTCTTGTTGAAAGGTGCATTTTGGTGCTAAAATGTTGATGTGGTGAAAAAGACGGTTATGTTTGCTTGTGTGGATGCTGATCGTACATCGTTTAGCATTGCTAGACTGGACTCAAGGTAGAATATCCGAGGTAGTAGATCCTAACCTTGCATCACTTTGTATATTTAAGAACTTAAGATGGTAACTTTATTATTACCAAGTCAACGTGTATGTGTTTCTTATGCATAAATGCTAGTAGTATATACATAATTTAAGTCCATGTATCCTGCAAAACTGATTAGCAGAACTTGTAACGATGTTCATTATTGAGCGTTTGGATCAATTGAATTTGACTATTGAGATGAATGTACATCATTGCATAACTACTGACATATACCCTAGTTTTAGGCTACTGCTTGTAAACGTACTTCCAAACTTCCAATTAGTTATAGCATTAGGGCTTAGACATCAGGGTTGCTTCTTTTATATGGCCACAAATTAAGAAACTTTCAAATGTAATAATTTTTCCCTGTATCTAGAAACGCTCTATTTGATACTTATAACTATATACTTGTAATGATAGTTAAACAACCGCGAGTTCGTTTTGAATGAAGTGATGGATAGTGAAGTGAATGATATTGATAGAGCAAGGTTGCAAAACAAAGGTGATAGCAATGTTCAAGGAAATGAACCCGACGAGTTTGCAAATATGTTAGATGGTAACAATAATGAACGTGTTGGCACATCAAATTTTGCTTCTACCAGCCCTCGTTGTACAGATAATAAGTCCAAGGGCATAGTTGAAGAATTAACCGTAAGAAATTCCAACACTGGAAACTTAGAAATAGTTGGTGCATCAAATCCTGGTGTTTGGGAAGAAGATTTAGACTCCACTTTTTTCTCACATTTTCACGACAATAAACAAGAACATCAAGTACAAAATCATAGCGAGACACATGAAAAAGAATTGTCTCCTGAAGGTATTCGCACAAAGATTCTTTCTAAATCGGGGTTCTCTGAATATTTCGTGAAAAACACGCTAAGTGGTAAAGGTGTCACTTTAAGAGGTCCAGCTCGAGACACTCGAGACACAGTCGGTGTTCATATTCCTGAACCTAGGCCTAATGTTATTCCCAATAATGACAATTTGAGTTTGAGAGAATGGTTGACTGCTGGTAGGAATAAAGTAGATAAATCTAAAAGCCTTTTCATATTTAAGCAAATCTTGGATTTGGTGGATGCATCACATTCTCGAGGCGTAGCGTTACAAGCTTTAAGACCATCATGCTTCGAGTTGTTACCATCAAATCATGTTTTGTACCTCGAAAATAAAAATGTTAAAAAGAGAAAGCATGGGGACAATAGGAACTCGTTTGGCATGTGGGGTCCACGAGCTTCAGGTTATGGAGCTAAGGAAGAGAATGCTGCAAGTACTGGTGATTTATTAGAAGAACAGTGGTATGCGGGTCCTGAGGATATTCGACAAAAGTGCTCCACGTTGTCTTCGAATATATACTCTTTGGGAGTTCTTCTATTTGAGGTGCGTATAAAGCACTATATATTATACATGTTATGGTATAGCTAGAAACAATAGTTGCTTGCAACTTATATAATCTTTATGTTTTCTGTTTTCTAGCTTCTTGGATCGTTTGAATCCGCTAGAGCACACGAGGTTGCAATGATGAATTTACGTCAAAGGATCCTTCCTCCTAATCTTCTAGCTGAAAATCCAAAAGAAGCTGGATATTGTCTTTGGCTGCTTCATCCAGAGCCATCGGCACGACCAACTACTAGGTAAACGGTCAATCACTTTTTATCCAAATTTATTAACAATATTAGTGTCTGAAATATGTTTACTGAAATTATAAAGTTACATTGAATAAAATACCAACGTACTTTTTCATTTGCCCGCATTATAGTCATTGTAAGTAGTAACTTTTTATGTACATTCGAGTCATTAAAAGATGATAATTTTTATATACACATGTTATATTACATATAGTTTTAAAATGTATATATAAATAATAAGATTTACAGAAAGCAATCTTATGGGTATAATCCCTTTACCCAAAAAAAAGATGTACAGTGACTGAACGGGACAAATGAGAAAGTATGTATGTTACTAGTATTAAAATTATATCATTTTAGTTTTTTAATATTTTTATATCTAGAATCCATTCATTGCATTCAACAGGGACATTTTAAAATCTAAGCTAGTAAGTGGAATAGAAGAAATATCGACACACGAACTATTATCCTCCATTGCTGAAGAAGACCTTGAATCAGAAGTATTGCTACATTTTTTAGAATCTCTAAAAGAACAAAAACAAAAACGTGCCACAAAACTAGGCCAGGATATTAACCTCATCGAATCTGATATCACAGAAATAAATTCAAGACAGTCAAACAGTTCAATAGTGTCAAGTCGAGGTGAATCAAGTTTCATAAAAAGCCATTTAACTCATCTCGAAACTGCTTACTTCTCGGCAAGACCCGACATTGATGTTTCCGGGAGTGATAATCGTCTTGGGATATTTTATGACGGTTTGTGTAAGTATGCTCGTTTTAGTAAATTTAAGGTATGTGGTAATTTAAGGAAAGGTGATTTTAGTAGTTCAGCAAATGTTATATGTTCTCTTGGTTTTGATCGAGATGAGGACTATCTTGCAACTGCTGGAGTGTCGAAAAAGATTAAAGTATATGATTTTCACATGTTATTGGATGAGTCGGCTGATATTCATTACCCTGCTGTTGAGATGTCGAATAAATCGAAGATTAGTTGGATTTGTTGGAATAGCTATATCAAGAATTTTATCGCTTCTACAGATTATGATGGTGCTGTGAAGGTGTGTATGCTTAATATGGTTTGTTTATATTATATAGGGTGCCAAAAACCAACACGGTGTTCATAGCGCCCTTAATTGAAAAAGCTACACCCTCCTGACTTTTTCTATGAAGTCATGCTTGTGGATTAAGTTCGTAACAAACAAGTCATTACCTTGCTAGATTAAGTAAGTGTGTCAGTTAAGACAATTTAGTTAAAATAAAACGGCACCTAATATTTTTCATAATAAACCTCATTATGCCCCAGTTTATGTAATCTTTTTTCTCTCTTTTGATTTATTTATTTGTTCTTTATCCTCATTCTCCTTCGCCGTGTTATGGTAAACTATATATTAATATCTGAAAATTGTCTACACTAAGATTTGCTACATATAGTCTACTGAAACAGAATCTGTATTTTCTTGGAAAATTATTTATGTTGGCTGGATATACTAATCATAGAAAAACCGATACGATTTCTATATAATGGCTTTTCATGCATGGTGACTCAAAAAGTTGATAAAAAGTACATTGCATGGACCCCTACATATCGTCAAACTGTAGCCTCCATTGTTTGAGGAATAAATCATACCAACCCCAACATATGCTTCGTTTTATAAAGTTTATTTAGATTACTTATTTATGCTTCTGGACTAACTTCATGGACGATTTCAGCTATGGGATGCAGGAAGTGGTCAAGTAGTTTCTCAACATATCGAGCACGAAAGGAGGGCATGGTCCGTAGATTTTTCTCGAGTGGACCCTACAAAATTAGCAAGTGGAAGTGATGATTGCTGTGTGAAACTCTGGAGCATTAACGAGGCAAGTTCCCTCTTTCCTTTATAGCATTTCTTATTATTAAAAGATAGTACTAGTAAAAGGTTGTTACTATATATATGGGGATGGTTGGATGTGTATTTTGCAAGTTATTTTGTGATGTTAAATAACCAATAATCAGATTATTAACTGTAATAAAACGAAATAGATATTGTGTGATGAGGGGTAAATAGGTAAGACATTTTAACCAATGGATAACCAGTATTGTTGTAAATGGTATTCAGCGCCTAAGTAATCCAATTATCAGTTCCAAACATCTGAACTATCCTAAATTGCTTATGTTCTATGTTCTATCAAGTGGTGATCGTACTAAAAAGGTATTGAAATTTGTTGGAAATGCAGAAAAACAGTTTATCAACAATTAGAACGATTGCAAATGTTTGCTGTGTCCAGTTCTCTCCTTATTCTGCTCATCTGCTATCTTTTGGCTCTGCTGATTATCGGACTTACTGTTATGATCTTCGAAATGTTTCAACCCCGTTGTGTATACTGGCTGGCCATGACAGAGCTGTTAGTTATGTGAAGTTTGTGGATTCGGAAACCATCGTTTCTGCATCCACAGATAACACATTAAAGCTTTGGGATCTCAAGAAAGCAAAATTTGGTTGCTTATCGACCGACGGTTGCGTCTTGACATTTAAAGGCCATACAAACGAGAAGGTTCGTCCTTTTTTTTCTTCTATATTTTAGAAAAAAATGTGCACTTTCTCATTCAAGTAAATGTTTCTAATTTTCAACAATGGATGGCAAAATAGTGTGTTGGGGTTTGAAAAGAAGGTGTAAAATTTTCTTGCGGATAAAAAATAGGTTTCGTTGGCCTGTCAACACTTTGTCTATTTGTTTCAATTTTATAAATAAAGAATATATTGAATATGGCTTAAAAAAGCTTTCACTAATATGCTTATCTAAATATATCAAAAGACAGTTTGAAGTCCTAAAGTCTAAACGCTTGAATACACTGTTGGTGATTTTTAGATCTTGAACCACTTTATTTTATCCACTTCAACGGCTATTAGAAAAGAGCATAAAAAGAGTTTCATTTTTTATTAAATCATTATATGCTAATTACTGTTTACTCTGTATACAGAATTTCGTTGGTTTATCTGTTGCTGATGGATTCATTGCCTGCGGCTCAGAAACAAATGAGGTATGATTCTTTCATTAGTCTTTATGAATTCAAAACATATTCAGTTGGATGGATCCACTTTTTGTGTTTCACTTTTGGGTATTTATTATGCTTTTTATGCAGGTGTTCGCATATTACAGATCATTACCCATGCCAATAACTTCCCACAGATTTGGATCTATTGATCCTGTTTCTGGCAAAGAAACGGACCATGGAAACAACCAGTTTGTATCAAGTGTATGCTGGCGGCAGAAATCCGACATGGTGATTGCTGCCAATTCTAGTGGGTGCCTGAAGTTGCTGCAGATGGTTTAAGCTGTTTGCAACCGCAAGTGTATATAATGGTTGAGAATAAAGCAATCTCCCAATATCGATAGGTGCTATCCGATTGTGTGTACATTGAGATGAGGTCGAGAATTTTGCAGTTTTTTCAATACCCTCAAAATTAGATACAGATAGGGTAGTTTTATTTGTGCAGCTTTTTTGTTTTTTTATTTATGAAACTTGTTAGTGAAGTTTACTTATGTAAGTTATGATAGATGTTGATAAAGTATACCAGATAGTTTTCAACTTAGAAATTTTTTGTGTTTTTAGCATTTGCTTTATGGTGTTCGTTTGTATCTAAGTGATAGGTAGGCATCTGAGTGAGCCATTGTTCCCTAACAAAGACTAGCTTTGAACTCTTTTCTTTAGAACCAGTTCAGTTTCCAGCCGGACCGTCAACCGAGCAAGGGCTTACTATTTATAACTTGCAAGCTTAATTTGACAGCGTTTCATATTTGAAACAAGTTCGGTATGGAAAAGAGACCAAACTGAACCAAACCGAGAGCCGGTTTCAAAACTCCCATAAACAAAAACTGGTTTTAGAGTCCAAACATATCAGCTTGCTTGCCTTGTAACCAACTTGTGGACCCATGTAGGATTATCCAAAATCTTGTCATCACACCACATAACTCTCTGCCACACATAAGATTCTCCCATAACAATATCTTGGTCACTTTCTTGCTACTGATTCACCCACTCTCACCTTTCATCTATTTTCTTGATCAGGCTGCAGCTGAATTTCTTAGCAAAGATGGAAACTTTAATCACATCTCACTCAGTTTCATCTCTCAGTCTGAAAAACCATTCCATAAAGCCCAAAACTTCCCCATCAGTCTTCCATTGCAGCCTTAATTTGCATCCTTTCCCACAGTCTGTGAAGTTGCAATATTGTTTTAATGAGAAGCTCAAGTCTTTTTCACAAAAGGGTGTTGGAGGTTATGTAAGAGCTTCAGTGAGTGGACAAAGTGGTGTCACTGATGATGAAGATAGATGGATTCTTGAGCCTGTGGGTGAGTTGCTATATTAAGGATAAGGTTATATTAGGATGCTTAAAATTTAAATATTGTGCTTTTAAGATAAACAGATTATTGTGTATAAGCTTACTGCGATATAGTTACAGCATACAAGTAGAGTGTTTGGAAGTGCTTATATGTAGTATGATTATTTGTGAGTCAATAAGCAAATCCCAAACACCTCTGATTATATGTTTCTTTAGGGGCCAAACAAGTGATTTAATAATAATCAGAAAATAATATCGTTAACTTATTATTTGAGGGTGAAGTTGTTATTTCACAACTGCTGAGTTACTTTAAGTAATTACCTCTGCGGTACATAGTCCTTAGATAATGAGAATTGGCAAACATTAATACTGATCATCCAACATAATGTATAATTCAGCTAAAGTAAAGCCATATGCTAATTCCTACATAAGCAGCTTTACTAAGCGTCTAGGCATTCCTAAACACCCCACTGACTCACTAAAAGTAGGAGCAACAAATTCGATTCTGACTATTTAGAAATTTCCAAACACTTAAACAACGAGTTATCTGATTATGACAACTTCAAATACCATAACCATATTAAAACGCTATCTGGTATAGCACAATGCCAAACACCCCCTGCGCTATCTGGTATAGCACAATTCAAATGACCATTACATCGGTTTCCTTTGTTTGATATTACTACTGATAATCAAGGTTTCTCTAAATTTACATTTTACAACATACAATAGTTGCTCGTTATGTTTTAGTATTATATGGGTCCTTTTATGTCTACAACGGTCAGCAAACTTTTAACTGATATCTAGCGCGATCTCTTTAAGTACTCGAACTCAGAATCTAAGGTACGAGATGGTTATTAACAGGTGACGGAGATTCAAGACATATTGGTTTTAAGGTTGCTATGCCATCTGCATTTGAGATAGCGGCCGTAAGTAGTTTATTTATGTTATACCCTTTTCCTGTTTCAATTGTATTCTGAAAATTCAACTCCTGACTGCAAAGTTTCCGGGCATGGGCTAGAGTGAGGTGACTGTTGGACGCGTTCCTGATAAAGCTGATATAGTAATCCCAGTTGCAACAGGTATTTCTTTTATCTGGCATTTTTTTCATTGTGTTGGTACTGTCCCGTTGGTAAGACGTGTATAACGTTAAGATTTCTGTAAATCTTAATAGTATCTGGCACACACGCGCGGTTCCTGAAAAAGGGTGGTGAGCTTTTTGTGATGGATTTAAACAGCACAAATGGTACATTTATTGATGAAAAACGGCTTACTGCTGGTGTCCCCTATGTTGTACCCGCTGGGAGATACGTTACATTTGGTGCATAAT
>LBNU01001193.1:59905-72330 GCA_014162995.1 Artemisia annua | reverse complement strand
GATCATCTAGTTCCTGAAGCTCTTGCTCCGGTTCCTGCTGACTCAACTGGTTCACCTTCTTCAATCTCCATTGATCAAGATGCACCATCTAGAAGTATTACTCAGACTACTTAAGTAACCCAATCTCCAGTTACTCCTCAAGGTGTTGATGATGACTATCATGATATTAAAGTTGCAGACATGAATAATGATCCGTTCTTTTGTTCTGAAATCAAGGATTGTTGTTCCCTTCAATGTGCACTTTGTAAATCAACCACTATAACATAATGGAAAATGTCGGCTAAAACGTCAAAAAGGTTAAGTATTTGGACATGCAATGTCAAGTGATCACGGAGTTTATTTGGCATCCTTTAATTGAGATTGAAGTGTGTTTTACGAAAGCGTCTACTTATTTCATCATCGAAACTTCATTTATCGATTGATGACTTGCTTGAACTCTTAAAGTTTATGATTGAGACTTGGATTATCTAGTTATACCCGATGGAAGGAGTTACATTGTAGTGCTCAGTGTCACACGCAGATGCGGATGTGGATAGTCTTAAGAGGTGTTGTACTTATTTTGGCTCTTTGTTGAGTGTCTAGGGTACTTAGAGGGTTTCTTCTACATCGTTCTTTAATCAACAACGGTGCAAGCTTAAGTAACGGATTTGGGGAATTCTACTTCAGTATCAAGTTTGGTATATCAGGTTTTCTTCATCAGTGGTCACTTCAAATAGCATACATAAGGGTTGGTAAAGATAGTCAATGAGAGTTTCTGTAGCAGTTGATTCTCACATGATACATTTGAGCTAATTTATTCTTCTCACATGCTTTCATGTATAATGTGTTGCTGATTCTGAGGTATCAAAACCAGCAAGAGGGAAGGAGACATACATCTGAACGCACAATGAGTACACGTGATGAGCTTTATACTTCTTAATTGAAGATATTCCGGGAAGACACATGTCACAACCGTAGAGATAATCAATGTCTTAACTCGTTTTTCTGGTGTATCATTCCAACTACATGGGGAAAGTGGTCTCTTGATACTTGTGGTACGTATTACATCAGCTTTGAGTGGGATGAAATATGAGAAGAATAGTTGGAGTGTGAGATGATATTGCTTATCAACATCTTCTTACGAGCTGATATGATTTATGGTAAAGTACTTTCGATTAAGGTTTCATGTACACAATGTTATGCTGATTCCGAGTGATCGGAACCATCAGGGGGGAGAAATGTGTACATCAGGGATGCACAACAGGTTCACATGATCGGACTTAATCATCTATTCTGGTGTTGATAACCGCAGAGATGTTCAGTGTTTCAACCTGTTAATTTGGTGTCATCGTTTCTTCTTGTGTTGGGTACATGTGTACAATATAGATTGAGTTGTTATATGTAAGATAACTGGAAAGCATTTGGTGAAATGAAGATGTTGATATCTTGTTCCCCCAAATAGACAAGATGCTCAAAACCGCAGAGTAATGTATACATTGGCAACGCACAACAGGGTCATGTGATCGGGCTTATTCATATATTCCGGGATTGATAACCGCAGAGATGATCCGTGTTTCACCCTGTTACTTCACTGTTCTCGTTTTCTTCGGGTTTTCGAGCATCATACAATGAGACTTTTTGCAACTCTTCAACTACTTGGGGGAAGTGTTCTCATGAAGATGATTGTCGGTTTGGGGGGAAACTACCAAAGCTTCACATTGAGAAGGCACAAGTTCAGACGACTATTCAGGAGCCTTGAAAGCTTTGGTGGTGAATGTTAAGAGATGTTGACTACTGATTCCTACACGTGCAGAACGATATCCTCACTTTGGTATTCACATCATCATCTTCTTAAATTGAATAATATATCTTGCGCATATCTTAAACCATAATTGTTTTTGTAAATATCCTTTTCGAAAAAAAAATATATATACAAAATTTTCAAAAACTACAAAAAGAATTTTCTTTCTCCGTGTGCAAACTTTCTATCCTCAAAACTATGTTCCTCCATTAAATTAAATTTTACTTTGCATTGTCATAATGGAACATGTTTTGAGGGGGAGAAAATTTTCACAACATCATGAAGCTTGCACACCTTATCATAATTCTTCAAGAAAAATTGTTTCTTCATCATTCGAATTAAAAATGCTCTCAAAAGTATCGCACATAGTTGAAAATCTCAACGATTCAGACTAACAAGTTTCTTCTTATCCTCGATTATTGTGAGATTCTAATTTCTTCATGGTTGTTGACTAATCATTCCATAAAATGTTTCAAATCATAACACCAATCAAAAAGACATAATCAGATACTAGGGTTTATGTAACTATCGATTGAAGCATTTCCCTTTGATGTGTTTTGTAATATGTAAAATCAAGTAAATATTTTCATGAGAAGGATGAGAGAGGTCAAAGGGGCTAAATGTGTCAAAAGGCCAAACTTGAAACAGGATTCATATGTTGAGAAACAAGCTTTTCAAAATCTTTGCATTGTCGTTTTACTCCGGTAAAGCAAGTGTGGAGGCCAAATCAAAGTCGTTCAAATTCAGTTAAATTTTCAAAATTTGAAATGCTTCAGATAGCAACCCGCTTTTCAAAATGAGGAAAACACGTCATCAAAAAGACGGTTGTTCCTAACAACGGGTGAACCTCACCCGGGCATGGATTACGTTACATCCGTGCACCCTCGATTTAATGTACGCTTCAGTGCATTATTTCTTGATAAAGAAGAGAAGTCTTCTTTCCATCGCAAATATTTTCCCTTCTATGATTTTTCAGGAAAATGTTTGTGAAAAACTTGGTGGTACCCTGGAAGTTTGGAAATCAATAAGAATTGAATCGTTTCATAAAATCACTCAATCAATGACAACGATTTTTCAAAAATTATAAATGGTTCATTGATTGAGGGGGAGAGTGATTTCAAAATCTTAAAAATATCACCGTAACAAGTTTTGTGTACATAATCAGCAGTGAATAAAATGTGAGTATTATGTTATGTGTCAGCATATGAACTTTTCATGAGTTTTTCGTTAAACTCTAAATCATTTCACAACTCATCATCTCTGACACATAACAGACTCCCTCCATCATTAAGGGGGAGTAAAAGTTTCATCTCATTATCAGTATATGTTAAAATCATACCACAATTTTCTCCCAAATTTTTTTAAAAAGGTTTATTTAAATCAATTGGGATCACAAAATCTCAAATGATTTGAAATTTGTGATCAGGGGAGAGAAGGTGATTTAAATATGAAATCTGATAAAAATGTGATGTTTTGGATGTTTTGAATTAATAATATGCTCTCCCATATGTGCTAAACTCTTTGACATATCAATGCACATATTGAGGGGGAGCAAAATGGCTTTCGGTGACAAAAGGATTTGGCATCTCATGTGAGCGTGACTCAGACTTAACAATTTAATTGACGAAACATAACTGTTAGTATTCGAAAGGATTTATCCAAGTAGAAAGTACCGTTTCGAGAAGCTCTTCTTAGATGTGTACTTTAACGGGTCTAACTTCCTTATTAAGGAATGTTAACAACTTCAAGTTAGTTATTAGGGCTAGTTATCACCTAAAAGCTGATAATGGATCCCTTTAACTAAGCAACGTAAACGTGTCCCTCGGGTATATGTCTATTAAGAGTGGATCAATTCAAAAAATGCAACTCACCCAGACATGTACACATTTATATCAAAAATCCATGAGCACATGTTGAGGGGGAGCATTTGAAAAGTACAAAACTCTCAAAGTGTTAGTAAAATGTGTTTCTTCAATCATAAACACTTTGAGAGAATTTTCAATGATTTGGTTAATGGCAACATAGGATAGTCATGAAGTTATAAGGTGGCAAGGTTAGGAAAACCGTCCTATGATCCACCAGAGCCGGAGGGATCTACCCAAGGACTATACCTAATAGATAGCATTAGAAAGTCCTTAGGTATGATTATGAAAAAAGGAGATAAATGAGAAAGGAGAAAGAAGGGGTTGAAGAATTAAGAAGAAACGAAATGAGAAAGGGTGAAAAGAAATAGCCCTCACATTTATTCAACCTTAGGGCAGAAACCGGATTCAATTCATATGCTACTGGCTGTTGCTAAGGCGACACCGGTATTGAGGAAAAGATGTCATGGACCCAGTGACGCACTGCACTAAACCTTCTAACCACTCAAGTTCTCTCAAAAGGGCTTGTTTCATTCTCACGGGGAACCCTGCATAATCTATCGACCGCTCATTACGAGCTATGTTGATATTGAAACAGGAGACACCGCTCCAGTCTAGAGCCACGAGATACATTAAAAGATCTCATAGGAACACGTGCTACTTCTACCCTGGTTGTTCAATATTAAGGACACCAATGGTAAATCTATGAGTCCTACGCAGATCTTAGCAATCTGCCAAGAACACTTATGAGGGAATATACGTATGTAATTCACAGTGATTGAGTGGAAATTCCTGCCAGGGTCAACATCAAACAGCCCTAAAAGCAGGTCACTTCGGTAATTCCTTGTGGATTACGCTTGGTGATCGTGGCGATATCAAAACGGACTACAGTCGTGGAGTGATCTCCAGCGACTCACCTAATCGTTGATCTACTTTGGTAGATCTTGTAAGCCCTTTCGAGGGTATCCGATTTAGGAACGGCCTTGGTAAGGTTTATAGAAACTTTTCACACTATGTTGTTAACAATCTCTAAGTCCGAACCTATAAGTACCGGACGTTTTATTGGTAACTGTCTTATGCAAGAATATTTGGCGAGTGTTGCTGAGTGCAGAAAAGATGCCGATCCATCACCTCATGCTCACACTTCAACGTCACAACCTATGAAATCATGGTCATTTAATGGGCCTCAACGATGCTTCCACAACTCTGATGTTGAAGATCATGATCCTGAAAAGTGTGAGCATGTCAACACAAAAGTGTCTACATCACATGGAGAAGCTGCTACATAAAGATGACTTGAAGATATTCATCTGGATGATAAACACGAAGTCATGTCAATGATCATCCAACATTTTAAGCAATTCATCTAAAGTCCACTGCTGAAAGCACAAAGCTTGCGACAATGAAGAATCAGAGACTACGAGCTACAAAGATATCGTCAAATATTAGAAATGCTAGAATTCCAGTTGTAATTTCCGGGGTGACCTCCCTTAGGGGGAGATTGTTAGGAATACGTTTATTCATATGAAAGACTTGGTCACCCCGAGTATAGTTTAGCATTATGTAGCTCGTAAAATTTATCTTTTTAGTTAGTTGTTAGTAATAGTTAAGAAATACGTGGAAGAAGGACGGGTCTTTACCCACTGTATTTTCTAAAGAAATACTCGTTAAAGTATTTCCCCGGGTCGTGTCCCAGCGAAGGTGTGAATGGAATTGTGATTCCGATGTGTGATTCGTGTAGTGAATGGGGATAAAAGTGATAATATGATAGTGATTGTTGGAGTATAAAAGATCAAAGTACTGCTGAAGACTAAAGTGCTGCTAAAGTGTTTAAAGTCAAAGTACTGTTTGTGATCAAAGTACTGCTCGTTGATAAAGTCAAAGTACTGCTTGAAGATAAAGACTGAAGATTAGATTAGGAATATTATGTATAATCTAGAATATTCTAAAGTTAGAGTTTGTATACTTGTCATTCAAGTATTGTAAATCGACTAGGGTATTCTTTGTGCCTATAAAAGGATCCCTAAGTCATTATTAGAGATACGAATACTTTTAAAGAAAAGCTAAAGTTTGATATTAGCTATATTAGGGTTGTTTGTGAATCTGTACAATTAGCAGGTTCAAAGTTTGGTTAATATAAAGTGTTGAAGTTGTTATAATTCTTCTTAGCTTTGTTAAGTAATTTCGCATACTTAATAGAGTAATTCAGTGTTTCATCATTAGTAGTTTAGGATTTATCCAAGACTGCTAAACCTTAGACAAGCTATAATAAAGTAGTTTGGTTAGAGTATAACGATCCAAAAAGTGGTATCAGAGCTTGTGTGGAAACTCTGATTAAGAAGAAACCCTAAACCCTAAATCAAGTCGATCTTCTAAAACCCTACAAGATGTCTCAACCTGAACCTACACCTATGCCATCCATCACCACTTTTAGAATTCCCATAGTCAAGAAGGGAGAGTATGATCTCTGGAGCATGAAGATGAGGCAGTAAATTGCTATTACTGACTCTGCAATTTAGGATATCATTGTCAATGGCAATCAAGTTATAGAAGAACCTGAAGTCGTTCCTGGACAGCCTAAACCACCTCAGCAACAACTCTCTGCAACTGTAAAGAGGAATCAAGACAAAGCTCTCAACATACTGCTGTCTGCTATCCCTGATGGCCACCTGTTGAAGTTTCATAATGCTAAGGATGCTAAACAACTGTGGGCTGCTATCAAAACAAGATTTGGAGGTAATGATGCTTCCAAGAAGATGCACAGAAGTTTGTTGAAGCAGCAGTTTGAAACCTTTGCTGTTGGAGAAAGAGAAGGACTTGATGCTGCCTATGAGAGATTTCAAAATCTTCTCAGTATGCTAGAGATACATGGTGTAGAAGTCTCTACTGAAGATGCAAACTTGAAGTTCCTAAGGAGTTTGCCATCTATCTGGCATGTGATTGCTACTATGATCAGAGGTCAACCTGATTTGGCTACTATGGACTTTGATGATTTATACAACAACTTGAAGGTGTATGAGCATGAGATGAATGGTAAATCAGGTTCATCAACCAACAATATTGCTTTTGTGTCTCCTGCCAAGACAAGCAGTACTTCCACTAAAAGTACTGCTTATCCAGTTCAAAGTACTGTTGCTGATGTTTACTCAACTGTGTCTACTACCACTTCACAACCCTCAAACAACATCAATTGTGATGATGTTGTGTGCTCATTCTTTGCTCAACAAGCCACTTTACCTGTTACCTATGAAGAAGACCTACTGCAGATTGAAGAAGATGATCTAGAAGAAATTGACATCAGATGGCAAGTTGCTATGATCACTGCTAGGATCAAGAAGTTCATGAAGAAAACAGGAAGAGGGATTGATTTCAAGGCCAAACAAGGTATTGCATTTGACAAGTCTAAGATTGAATGCTTTAACTGTCAAAAGACTGGTCACTTTGCAAGGGAATGTAAGTTTGCCAAGTATCAAGCAAACAGGATGATAGAGAAACCCAAGGTTGAACTCAAGGAGCTTCCTGAACCTAAACCAAAAGCATTTGTGGCTCAAGAAAACTTATCAGAGGTTGACTGGAGTGCTGAATTTGATGATGAACCAGTTACTCTCTCTATGGTTGCAATGGAGGAATATGATTGGAGCACAGCTTTTGATGAGGAACCAGGATGTACTGCTTTGGATTCCACTGATGATCTTGGAGGCTTTGACTGGAGCATGGAGAATGAAGATGCACCTGTCCTGTTGGCTTTGGTTGCTACTGCACCTACTTCATCTACTGCTACTGAGGTATGCTCTAAGTGCAATAATGTGTATCAAAAGGTACTTAGTGATTATGTGTCTGAAAGAGATAAACATAATAAAGCTAGGTCTGAAGTCTTAGGTTATCAATTGACCTTAGAGTCCTTAGAAGCTAAAATAATTACACATGAAAATAATGAAGTAGCTTGGGCTGAAAAATATCAACAACAGGACTATCAGTTAAAGTTAAGTGAATGGAAGTTAGGATGTAAGGTGTCTGAGTTAGAAAAGATGACTAAGGAAAGAGATGATTTGTTAGAAAAGCTTAAAAGTTGGAAAGAAGCTGGTCTTACACATGTTAGTTTCTGTGAAAAACAAAGAAGAACAAACATTAAAACAGGACTAGGTTATGGTGTTGAGTATAGTAGTTCAGAAGAGAACCCAACTAGTGATAAGGAACAAGAAAGTTCAGAGGAAATCTCAACTAGTGAATTTGAAACTTGCTCAGAAGAAAACAGATCTAGTAGTGAGGAACCCATAAGCCCAACACCTCCTGAATTTAAGAAAGATGAGGGGTATCATGCAGTTCCTCATGCTGTTGGAAGTTTTCAACCACCTAGGAAAGATGTTTCTTGTTATGGAGTAGACAATCTAGAGTTTAGGAATAAACTTAAGGGTCAATCTAATCCAGGTTCATCTGAAGTCAAAGTTGAGATTCTTAAGAATCATGGGAATACTAGGGGATCAGGGAATAATGTTAATGATAAGAGTTTCTCTAAACCTTTTTCAAAACCAGCAGTATTTTCTCACTTTAATCAAAGGACTGCTAGTCACTCAGCAGTTCCCTCAAAGAATTCTTTCCAACATACTGCTAACTTTAGAAACTCTTCTCATTATTCACCTAGAAGTCACACTGGTCTTGGGTATACTCCTCAAAGATCTGGATTTGGGTCAATGAATCAAAAATTGTGTTTTGTTTGTTATAGTCCTAATCATTTGATAAAAGACTGTACCCTGCATTCAAATTACTTAAGTCAATACCCAAAGACCAAATCTGCACAACATAGGCCAACAGTTACTACACCAGCTTCACCCAAACCTGTTTGGAATTATTCTAGAAGGGTCAACCATAGTAATTTCACTGAATCATATAGGTACCCTCAACAGAAAAGAACTTTTTCCAAACAACCAGTACCTTCAGGTCATTCTTTTCAAGGTACTGGTAGGCCACAAACAGTATTCTCTCAAAGTACTGTTAGGAGATTTTCACCTAATAAAGGTACTGCTCATGTAAGACTCAATGTTTCAAAACGAGCTCCTGGCCATGATACCAATTTTTCTACATCTAAGAGGCCTTACAAAAGAGTACCTAAACCACAGACCTCAACCCAAAAAGTTAAAACTATGTGGGTCAAAAAGGAAAGTACTGCTGGGGACAAACCAGTACTTTCAGAAAGTGTGGGTGAAAAAGAACATGCTGTTGTAAAAGAAAGTTGTTTTTCTAACAAAGATCAAGTTTTTGAACAAAAGAAAGTTATTGATCATGTTTTAAAAGATAGTGGGAATTACATACTTAAAGATTTTAAGTATGTGACTCCACAAGGGGAACACAAGTCAGTAATGGCTTGGGTTCCTAAAAGAAACTAACTTTCTTATCTTTGTGCAGGGCAACCCAGAAGAGGAACTTAAAGATCATTTGATTGTTGATAGTGGTTGCTCTGGAAGCATGACAGGAGAAAAGCAGATTCTGTCAGATTTTAAGCCATTTTTTGGAGGAAAAGTTGCATTTGGGGATGATGCTACTGGAGGGAGAATTACAGGCAAAGGAACTATCAAGACTGGAAAGATTGACTTTGAGAATGTTAGCTATGTGAAGGAGCTCAAGTTCAATTTACTATCAGTTTCTCAGATCTGTGACAAGAAGTACCCTGTCTTGTTCACTGAAACAGAATGTTTAATTCTCTCACCTGAATTCAAGTTTGTAGCTGAAGAATTAGTGGTCTTAAGGGCACCAAGGACCAATGATGTGTACAGCATTGATATGAAGAATATCTTAGCTACTGAGAATGTTACATGTTTAGTAGCTAAAGCATCAACTGAAGAAGCACATCTATGGCACAGAAGACTAGGTCATGTGAATTTCAAGAACATCAACAAGTTAGTCAGAGGCAATCTAGTTCGAGGTTTACCTTCCAAAACTTTCAAGACTGATCAATCATGCTTGGCCTGCAAGAAGGGTAAACAACATAAAGCTTCCTGTAAAAAGCTTGAGGAAAGAACTGTAAGAGAACCTTTGGAGCTGTTGCATATGGATCTTTTTGGACCTGTTTCTGTTTCAAGCCTCAACAAGAAGAAGTACTGCTTAGTTGTCACAGATGATTGCAGTCGTTTTAGTTGGGTCTTTTTCTTGGGATTTAAAGATGAGACATTTGATGCCATTCATGATTTAATCATCTCCCTAGAAAATCAGTTAAGACATAAGGTTAGAGGTATTAGATGTGACAATGGGACTGAGTTCAAGAACAAACTTATGGATGACTTTTGTGCTAACAAGGGAATCAAGAGGGAATTCAGTATTGCAAGAACTCCTCAGCAGAATGGAGTTGCAGAAAGAAAGAACAGAACTTTGATAGAAGCAGCAAGGACTATGCTAGCAGACTCACTCTTACCTATTCAGTTTTGGGCTGAAGCAGTAAGTGCAGCTTGCTATATTTTGAATAGAGTTTCTATCACCAAACCTCAAATGAAGACACCCTATGAATTATTGATGGACAGAAAACCTAGTATCAGCTTTATGAAACCTTTTGGATGTCCTCTTACTATTCTTAATACCATTGATAATTTGGGAAAATTTGATGGCAAGTCTGAGGAAGGATATCTCTTGGGTTATTCTACAAACAGTAAAGGTTTTCGGGTGTATAACAAAGTTACAAAGAAGGTTCAAGACTGTCTTCATGTTGAATTCCTTGAAGATCTACCAAACCAGAAAGGTAAAGGTCCTGATTGGATGTTTGATCTTGATATATTGACTCCTTCTATGAACTATGTGCCTGTTAGGGGGGAGAATCAAGTTGTCCATTCTGAAGAAGACAATTCACAGTTCATAGTTCATGGTGTCAATGCTAGTCCTACAGATGCTGACAAAGAACAAAGTACTGTCAATAAAAACCAAGGTACTGCTAATGATAAGCAAGATACTGTTAACTCAACCACAACAGTCTCTGATGAAGATCAAGCTATACAAGATGAATTAAATAGGATGCTTTTTCAAGAAACACTTGCAAAGTCCTATGAAGATGATCTAAGACGAGCTTATGAAGCAGAACAGACAAAAGAAAATTCTAAATCTTCAACTGACAGCACTTTGAAGAACAGTACTTTGGATCCCAGTACTTTGGATCAAAGTACTGCTACTCAAGATGAAGGTACTTCTAGGGGAATCAAGTCAAATACTTGGACAAATACTGAAGATTGGCCTGGTTCATCCATGCCTCCATTTGAAGAATCAGATGATGAGTTGCAAGATGAAGGAATTTTTGGTGAACAAGGTCCTGATCAAACAAATTTGGAAGATGATCTTACTGTACCAACAACTCACACTTCAAGAGTACATAAGAATCATCCTACAAACAAGATTATTGGTTCTCCTACCTTTGGTGTTCTTACAAGATCAAAAGCTAAAAGCATGACTAAGCCTCAAAATGCTTTACTTAGTTTTGTCTATAAACAGAACAGGTTAAATCATAAAGATCAACAGACTTGTTTATTTGCTTGCTTCATCTCTCAAGAAGAACCCAAGAACATAAAGCAAGCTTTATCCAAAGAAAGCTGGGTTGAAGCTATGCAAGAAGAACTTCTACAGTTTAAACTTCAAGAAGTTTGGGTCTTATGTGATTTACCTGATGGCATGAAGGTCATTGGTACAAGATGGGTTTTTAGAGTCAAAAGAGATGAAAGAAGTAATGTCATCAAGAACTAAGCAAGACTGGTTGCTCAAGGATACAGACAAGAAGAAGGAGTTGATTATGATGAAGTCTTTGCTCCTGTAGCAAAAATTGAAGCTATAAGATTATTTCTTGCTTTTGCCTCTTATATGAGATTCCCAGTTTATCAAATGGATGTCAAGAGTGCCTTTCTTTATGGCAAAATTACAAAAGAAGTTTATGTCAAACAACCTCCTGGTTTTGAAGATCCTGAACATCGAAACAAAGTCTACAAAGTTGTTAAAGCACTGTATGGTCTTCATCAAGCCCCTAGAGCTTGGTATGAAAGACTTTCAAATTTTCTGTTACAACATGGCTCTAGGAGAGGAGCCATTGATAAGACTTTGTTCATTAAGAGAGACAAAAAGGATATCATGCTAGTTCAAGTGTATGTGGATGATATTATTTTTGGTGCTACAAAACAATCCATGGTGAAAGAGTTTGAAGAACTTATGCAAAAAGAATTTCAGATGAGTTCAATGGGTGAGTTGACTTTCTTTTTGGGACTTCAAGTTAAACAGTCAAGTACCGGTATTTTCATAAGCCAAGATAAGTATGTCACTGACATTCTTAAGAAGTTTAATCTCAATACTATCAAGCCAGTCGCTACACCTATTAAATCCTCAAACTCACTTGGAAAGGATGAAGATGGAAAACCAGTGGAAGTCAAGCTTTACAGATCAATGGTTGGGTGTCTCATGTACTTAACTGCCTCAAGACCTGATATCATGTTTGTAGTCTGTTTATGTGCAAGATATCAAGTTTCACCCAAGGTTTCACACATGAATGCTATTCAAAGGATCTTTGCTTATCTCAAGTATCAACCTAAATTAGGATTGTGGTATCCTAAGGAGTCACCTTTTCACTTGCAAGCCTTTTCAGATAGTGACTATGCTGGAGATAACTTTGATACAAGATCAACCACTGGTGGATGCCAATATCTTGGAAGAAGATTAGTTTCATGGCAATGTAAGAAACAAACAATTGCAGCAACCTCATCTACTGAAGCAGAATATGTTGCAGCTGCAAGTTGTTGTGGACAAGTGCTTTGGATGCAAAATCA
>LBNU01001193.1:24284-45739 GCA_014162995.1 Artemisia annua | reverse complement strand
TATAAACTTCACAGGGTTCTCATCCTTCTCATCATCCCCCTTAGAGTCTTTGTCTACATCCTTACATTCTCTAACCTTGGTTTCTTTGTAATTCTTAATCCTTGTCTCCCATGCTAGGATTTACTCTCGAACATGACCACGAGGCGTGCTGGAGTCTGCTTTCATCTTCTTTTGTGGCATGATTTCTTTTAAATAACGAGGGATTGTTGGGAAGCTCATCGCTTTCTTCCCCCTTTTAATCCGGATGGTGCTACTTTCGTAATCGATTTGTGCCTTAGCCGTAGCGAGGAAGGGTGCCCCAAGAATGATTGGCATATTCACATCATCTCTATCAACGATCATGAAGTCGACTGGATACATGAACCCAGCAACGTTGACTAACACATCTTCTGCTACTCCTAACAGGTATTCATAAGAGTGTTTTGCAAACTCGAGCTTGGTGTGGGTGATGGAGGGTGGTTTGTCAGTTAACTGAACATAAGTGGATAAGGGCATCAAACTTACGTCAGAACCTTGGTCAGCCACTGCATCCAGATATTTGAGCTTTCCTATACCGCATGGTATTTCGAAGACCCCATAAAATTCTTGCTTAGCGACTATCTTCTGTTTCATGAGGCTCCCGTACAATTGCCCCCGGGTAGCATGTCAGATTCATCATCCGGTGTTGTCTTTTTTGGCTTCTTTTCCGGCAGATGAATACGTCGATAATTTCTTATCCAATCGTTTATCGTTTCCATGTTTATCTCGTGCTTCAAGTAGTGCCTTACTTGTAGTGATTTTAGTGGTTCTTCCATTGGGTGCTCATTAGGAGGTGGCTCCTCTCCCCTGTTTAAATTGCACTTGATAGTTTCAGTGCTTCCACCACTATGTGGAATGAGGTCAATTTTGTTACATTCCTTAGTTATCAACTCCCTCCTTTCTTCACTGTTGCCCTCGTGGACGATGGAAACGGTATTAAAAAATTTGGTGTTGGGGTTATTGAGGTCCCTTCGCATCAACACTTTCTCTGGGGCTTTTGTTTTTATGTATTCTTTCAACAGATTCATCATCTCAGTCATTTTCTCTTGCATTTCCTCCTTCTGCCTGTAAATGGCTTCTTCGAATCTTGCTAACCGCTCGGAATGTGTTGACATATATTCTCTCATTCGATCTTCAAACTCTGGACTAAGTACCTGTGGAGGTGGGTTAGGTTGAGCATGTTTATAAAAAGATTCAACACTCTCCCTACGAGGTGATTCAGATAATGGTGTCGTCTTTGTGCTTGAGATGGAGTTGACTGTTGCTCGTTGTGGACTTAGGCGTCTCTTTTTCCTTTGGAATAGGTCGTCAACCCTTTTCTCAAGTTCACTAAGGCCTTCTTCGGAAAGTTTAGTGGCATCAGCCAATTTCACAATACGAGAGGTCTCCCACACCTCATTATTGTAGAGTGCAAGCTCGTCGATGATCTCCCATGATTTCTCGGCATTTCTGTCACGCAATCTGCCCCCGACGGCTCGATCAATGAGACGCTTGGTGTGGTAATTAACGTGGTCATAGAAGATTTGGATTTGGAGCCAGAGATTTATACCATGGTGAGGGACTCTTTGAAGTATATCTTTGAATCGGGTCCACGCCTCGTAGAGGGTTTCGCCTTGAAGTTGCTCGAACGTCAAGATGTCACTCCTTAACTTGGTAGTTCTTCCTGGTGGGAAGAATTGAGCAAGGAAGCGAGTGGTGAGATCATCCCAAGAGGTGATTTGGGTTAGTTGACTAGCAACTAATTCCGCCCACTCCTTCAAACCCGAGATTTTTACTTGCTTTCATAAAAATATAAAAATACAAAAAGAATCTTCTTTCACCCTTAGACCTATTAGAGTAGTTTTTCAATCCTAACGACACTATTCCCGCAGAGAACGATCAATCCCCCGGTACTTGCCACTACACTATACTATATAGGTCAGGTACCGATGGAGCGGGAGACAAGTGGTACACTTTCAAACCCGAGCCAAACCCTTATGGTGACTCCTACAACCCCTCATGGAGAAATCACCCGAACTTTAGGTGGAAGCAAAACCAAAACACGCCCCAAACCAATTCTTCCAATCCACCTAATCGTTTTCAACCCAACGGTTCCAACTCAAACCGTAATTTCGATAACAATCCTTCCAACAACTATGGTAGTACCAATCATCTTGAAGGATTGATGTCCAAATTTATGACATCTCAAGAAGCTCGAATAGCTAGGTTCCAATCTGAATTTAACCAACAACAAGCGGAGATGACCAATAAAATTGACAACTTATTGAAAGCCCTCAATAACCAAGTGTTATCACCTCCACACAAGGACGCTAGGAACACAAATAGCGGGCCCCAAGTCAAAGACCCTTCTTCATCCAAACATGTCCACTTCGTTAATGTTGTCACTATTAACCCAGTCGATAAGAATAAGGAAGAAAGTGACAAGAATGAGGTTAGAATAGAAATTGAACCTAATGATAAGGTAAGGAAGTTGAGGTTGATAAGGAAGTTAAGATAAGTGAAGTAGAAGAAGTAGATAATGAAGAGGACTACTTCAATAGGTTACCCACTAAGGAAGAACGGGCGTACCATAAGGATTTATTCAATGACCCCGAAACACCATACTTCTTAGGTAACCCAATCATTAAGACGGGCGACCCATCCAATCTCAACATACCATGTAACATAGGTCACTTGCATGTTTGGAAAGCTTACATAGATCTTAAGTCTCCAATAAACATCATGACTAGAGCCCACTACAATCTAATAATGAAAAAGCAACTGGGACTTAGGACATTTCCTAGCACGGGATGGATAAGCAATTTTGTAGGAAGAATTAGGGGACTACATGTCTATATAGGGAATTTCACCTATATCACCGACTTTGTGATTGTTGAGGACATTCGCCCGGTAATAGATGCACGCTTAGCTCAAGTAGTTTTTGGAAAGCCGTTTGTTGAGGCCTCTAAAATGAATTATGACCCATCTCTAGGGATAGTTAGGTTCAAGGACGACACCGATGATATAGCTTACCAAATGCCTTATAATATAGAGCAATACCGACTCTTGTCAAACATCGAGAAGGAGCTCAAGCAAGCGGTCTACTATAGGAATGACAAAGATAGAAGTAGAGGAGTAGACTATGTTATGAGTAGGATATTTGGGTTCTACAAAGAATGCTTGCAACTAGGTCCGGAATATAAGACTAAGCCCGAGGATGACCTAGAGAACGTGACCAATGATGGGGTCACGTAATAGAGCCCGACTTTGAGTCTAGCTACAAGACTCGTTAATAAAGAAAAGCGCTTCTTGGGAGGCAACCCAAGCTTTGTGTGTTTATTTGTTTGTTTCTTTGATTTTATTTGCTTCCGTATGTATGTTTTATTTTTATTGCTATTGATTCATGTTTCTAACTTGCGAAAATGCTTTATTTTGTTTTTAACTTCGTCTTAACTACATATAAAGGTATTTTGCAAAAGATAAGTGTAAGGGAAATCCAAATCGGTTTATAAGAACAAATAAACATGAATCATAACAATATTAAATTGATATACATACTAGCAATTGTTTGAGTCAAATGCTTGTATCGAGTCATAATGATATTTTGCAGGATTTCCAGGAATTAAGAATTGAGTTTTTTCCATAAATTTTCCAGAAACTTAACATGAAAATCTGTCAGATCACTTCTGACGGCGTCAAGCCTCAGGCTGACGCCGTCAGGCTCAGTTTTCTGGAATTTTTGAAAGTTTTGTTTTTTCTTCCGGAATCATAAAATCCTTTATAAAATCTCTAATTTATAAACTCCAGGAATCTGCAAAATATTCATTCCACAAGCTTTATATCCTTATACAGATTTATCCCGCCGATGTTATGCAGGTTTTCGTGTTTGTTTTCTCAGGTTTAACAGGTTATTTTGGACAAGAAGATGATTTATATTTCGGAAGGGAAGCTTTGAGCGTTCATTTTCTTGGAAGAAGATCTAACCATGTTACCACTTTATCCACCGAGCGAATCAGGGGAGTATTTGATTTCATTCTTTACCTTATTTACTTTTACATCTTGTTATTTGAACATTGGGGACAATGTTCATCTTAAGTGTAAGGGGGGGAAAATTACGATAGCTTAGAGAATGCAATTACGCTTGATTTTTGTTTGTTTAATGGTAGATGTGTAATAAAACTGAGAGAAATACCTGTTAGGGTAATTTTAGTGCCAAATTTAAAATTTTTTACAACATTTAGGAGTGAAACTTTGGTCTTAATGAGCGTCTCATGGATAGGAGTTATATGACTAGCACAAAACCGTACCACTAAAAAATTTTCCACCCCAAATATGTGAGGTTCGCCCCTAGAATTGGTAGGAAAAGCATTTATGCTATGATGTGTGTACCGGTAGCACTTAGATTCTAGAACTTGCGATAGGACCATCCCGAATCCACAAGTGAGACTACATTCGTGTAGTTAGATTTACTACATGATAAGAGGCATTAGGATTAACCCATTGTTTTACACCTGTGTTTTTGTTATAATTACTTTGACTACATTGGTCAAGTAATTCTCCCACACCCTTGCGTTGTACCCATTTTTGGTACACGATACCCCTAGTACACCCTCCAGAGCCTATCCTTTTCGTTTCTAACTTTAAGCATTTTACTTAAAGGAAGAATTTGTTACACCCCACTTAAATGTACACCCAAATCGCCTTAGCCTACCTTGTATGCACTCACCTTTAGTGCATTATTGTGACAACATTTGTTTAAACCCTTAGTTAATTATCTAATTGATTACATGGTTGCTAAGTCGAGTCATATCCTTGTATATATTGTTTTGGGACGATTGGGACTCATGGGTAAAGTACTAGTGTAATGGAGTAATGGGGAAGAACAACATTATTACCCCCATATATGCTAAATATTTTAAAAGTACTCCAAGTGTTTCGATTATCTTAATTCAAGTCATTAGAATAGTTATTTGTAAAGTATGTAAAAGTGTAAGGGGAGAACCGAGGCCCCTATGATGTATTATTTTGGATGGTAGGGCAAGAGTGTATGAAAAAAAAAAGAAAAAAAAAAGAAAAAAAAATCGAAAAAATCAAGAAAAAGAAAAAAAATGAGAAAAAGAAAAGTAGAAAAACATACGGACTACCATCCCGTTTCTTTCTTTGTTTATTTTATGTTTTCATTAGTTTTTGAATTAGCTTAAGTCGATTCTAGTCTTGGCTTAGCAACGCCATATTGTACATGTGATTAATCAAGATCTTTAACTCGCCACCAATAAAATATCCCTTATCCAACAAAACCGTGTTTATCATATCCCTACACCTCATTATAACCCTTTTTGTAAAGACCTCTTTGATAGTTTATCTTAGATGCTTACGCCTAGTGGAGAAGGTTTTCGATCCTTTCCCAAGCCTATGGTAATCTATTTGCTATGACAGGTAGTGAGAGATATTGTTCATTTTCATTTATGAGATATAATTCTATGACACCTGAGAGATGTGAGTATCTAAACACTACTTGTGAGGTGCTAGTGTGTAATCTCCGTGCTTATTATGATTGAAGTGGAATGATTATTTGTTGTAATTACTTTTATATTAGTGTTAAATGACCCCTAACTTGTATTTTGATTAGAATAAAAGCGCATTTGCTTGAGGACAAGCAAATCTCAAATGTAAGGGTATTTGATAAGGCGAAAGTGTACTGCTTTTCGGGGGTCATTTAAGCCCTAAATCGTATTTATTTAATCAATTATTACCCTAAATCGTTCCTTTTGGCATTTTAGGTACTTTGGAGAAGAAATCTGGAAAAGGAAGCATTTTTGACATTTTTGGAGCATTAAAGTGAAGAATTCGACAAAGTCCTAAATTTGCTAGAATAGTACTCCAGACGGCGTCAAGCTTGGATGTGACGCCGTCAAGTCTTGATAAGCTGATGCGTGGTTTTGTGACCTTACAACAGGTTTTACCTCTCGAGGGATCTCAAGAGGCTTACAACCCCACCAGGCAGTGTACCTGACCGATGTAGTATAGGATAGTGGTAAGTACGGGGGATTGATCGTTCTCTCACAGGGAATAGTGTTCGTTAGGATAGAATAGCTAATCTAATAGGTCTAAGGGTGGAAGAAAGATTCTTTTTGTATTTTTATATTTTAATGAAAGCAATTAAAATCTCGGTTTTTGGAAGAAGGGCGGAATTAGTTGTTAATCAACTAACCCAAGTTTACTACTTATGCAAATTAAAATAAATAAATATCTAAACTATTGTGGTTGTGAAAACAATATGGAGAAAATTGTGTTTACTTAGATTCCATTACTCCCTAACTATCTTTTACCGGTTAATTGATATTGTTAGAACCTAAGTTTTTCTACATTTTAGTCAAGTCTCGGTTATTTCAACATTTGTAATAGTTTGCTAAGTTGATTTAATATGTAACAATTAAGGATGTGTCCAATACTCTTCCAACGGGCCTAAAGCCCAAACGATTAAGAGAAGGGATGGAGTAGGCGTGTTGCCCTAGCTCCCATCCTATAAATAGGACATCTATGTATCCCATTCTCTTGTTGGTTATTTCAATACGCTAAGGAAACTCTTGCACTTTTATTCTTCATATTTGATCTAATCAACCAAACTCTATTTCTCATCTCATTTCTATCAAATCTATACTTGTGTTTACAATATGGTGACCTAACAAGTGGTATCAATCGCCTAAAGAAGGTGTATTTTTTGTTTTTGCTCTTAACGACCCAAAAACCACTTTTTTACTCGTTATTCTTGTTAAAAGCTTGCTATTTTCTTGTTTGTTTCGTGTTTTTATCACATCTTTTACATCAACTTGTGTTATAAACTCAAACAACCAACAAACTTTCAAAATTTTCACAAAATTTTGATTCGTACAGATTTGTACCATTTTTCGAAATTTTTCAAATTGTTGAAAAGTGGTTCAAGTTTGCAACTTTCTTTAAGATTTCATCATTTTAAGGTTAGTTGTACAAGAATCTTGGATTAAAAACGTGTTTTTAGATTGCTTTTATCAAAAACAAAAATCTGCCAAAAAGTGTACTTTTTTCGAAATCCTTAAACCCTAACTTTCGAGATCTTTTGTGACTGCTCCTAAAGTGTTTTCGTTGGTTACTCAGTGCTTTTCTCTCTTGTATAAGAAAGAAAACACTTCGACTTGTTGGATATTTTCGATATTGTATAATCTCAAAAATTTGTGGAATTTTTTTGAAAATTTTGAACTTTGAAGATCTTTTCTGGCTTATAAATCTTTTGATTTTCGAGATCCTTGGAAAACTTTCGAAATCCTTTCATAATTTTCGAGAAATTTACTAATTCCTACAGTAAAATTTCTCGAAACTTTGTTAAAATTTTCTCGATAAATCTTTTTTTCGAGAAATTTTGAACTTTTTTCGAAATCTTTTGCTTTTTTCGAAATCTTTGGTACTTTGACTGTTTTTCGAGATATTCAACATTTAAACTTTGGAAACATACTTGGGTTAGTTTTCGAGAATGGGCATAACACTTATACCTTCTACAAGATCCATTTTCACACAAGTATTTCATCATGTCTCAACTACCGTACTCAGACTCTCCTTACACTCCACGTCACAGTACCGACCCTCGTCATGTACTACACTTTGGTAATGAATCATATCCTCCTATGTTGATTAATGGAAACTACACTACTTGGAAACGACGATTCTTACAATGGGTTGTTGTTCGTCCACAAGCTGATCTCATACTGAAATCCATTCTTCAAGGACCATATCAAATAAAATTCATTGCTGACTCAACAGGCTTCATTGAACTACAAACCAAAGACACCTTGACTGCCATGACAAAGAACAAAAAGCTGCTGACTACCAAGCAAGTTGGTACATCACTCTAGGTCTTCCAAATTCCATCTACTCTAACTTGGATTTTGAAGCTTGTGCTCATGAAATGTGGAAACATCTTGAAATCATACATTAGCCACACAATGACCTATGAATGAATCAGCTTCTACAGTCTTGTATCCATAAGAAGTTTATGAAAAGTATCCTCCCTGCTCCACAAATCACTCTTTAGAGCTATCTTGAATCGCAACCAACAAATTTGTTTAAGCTTGAAGATGATACTACTCACGTGGAAACAACATCTGGAAGATCATCAGGAATGTCTAAGATTTCCTCCCCTGTCATGGATAACTCACATGGAACTGTTGATATGCTCTTAATGGCTGACACACATGAACTCCAGGTAAGTGATTCCTGTCCAATCTATGACACTGATGCTCTGTATCAAGCATATGATTCTTATCAATGCCTGATACATGACAATGGTTCTCCGTCTAACTCTATCTCAGACATTGCACAAGCTGTTCAATCTGATTCTATGTTATCTACTCATATAACTGATCAAATGTCCACAGTGGTGTTATTTGATGATAATCCAATAAACCCAGTTGTTACAATTGATGAAACAATTATATCCACTGCTCAAGATAACAATGATCAACTTGAACAACATGAGCTTTTGTCTGATTCAGATGCAGAATGGAGAATGTTACTTATGACCAGCCAAAATCAAAATATTCAGTGTCAAGCACTGAATGCAAAGTTGAGAGACAAAAACGTTGCATTAACAAGAGCACTTGAGCATTGTAAAACACAACTAAATTTTTTCAAAGAAAAAGAAGATAAGGAAACATGCTTAGAGACAACACTTCAGAAAAACACCGAGTTACAAAACAAACTAAGCATGTTAACTGATTCTACTTTCTTTCAGTACTATAAATATTTCACAACTGAGATCCAAACATTGGAATATGCTGTTGAAAAGAATTCTGAACTCACAGTTGCCAACTTTCTTTCTCCTGTTGCGAAAGAAAGAAGGGAAATGTTACAAACTCAATTTACTCCAAGTTTTCAACGTTTGCATTCATATGCTAAAAGATAGGAACAGGAACTTAACAAGGAAGTCAAAACCATCATTAATGTGTTTCAAGAAACTGAACAAGCGATTTTAAATCAAAAACGTCAAAATCAATTTTTACAAAAAGAAGCTGATCGACTCTTGGAACATGTTCTTAGTGCTGATATAATTTCTGTGATTATGAATTCTCTTTATGAATCTGGTACTTCTATGCTTGTTGATGATCACTGTGATGATGTTGAGTTGTTGTCTAAACAAATTGAGACATTAAAAGATGAAAACGTTAATCTCCGAAAACACAACGATGATGTGCAAAACAAACTTTCAAATGAGATTTCTCAACTCAACAAAAAGCTTTAATGGTGTTAAAACCAAAGTCTTGATTTCGAACTAGAATTACAAAGTCTCAAAACTTCTACAACTTTTCAAAATGAAAACGAGGAACTTAAAAGTAAAATCTCGATATATGAAAAGGAAATTGCAGAATTGCAAGAAGTTACAGATTATTGGCAAAAGAGTCGTGATGAATATTTTTATTCTAACAGAAAACTCGACAGTGAAATTCAAGATAAAATGCACATTATCATTGAGTTGAAAGAGAAAATACGTAAGCTTGAAAAAGGAAAATCTGTCAACACTAATGTAATTGCTCCAGGAATGTACTCTTTAGACATAACAAATGTAGCACAACACACTAAGAAGTCTAATTTGGATCCTTCCACTTCTACAGGAATAGTTGCCACTCATAGCGTTAGCAGATCCAAGCATAAACGAATGAAAAGGAAGAATAGGATTTTGCAACGTAGAAGAGAGACACTAGAAGCCTCTGAAGTAGAAGAACACCCTAGGACTTTGAATAAGACTCATCCTGCACTAGATTTAGATAATGATTCGGCAAATTGTAATCCTAATCTATGTGTAACGAATGATGAACCTTTGAATGTTTTAAAAGTTGATGCTTCATGTGTGTTTTGTCGTAAAAGTATGTTATCTGGTGATCATTCTAAATGTGTTGCAAATTCTCTTTTATCTCGTCTTAAGAAACGTACATTAGGCAGAAAATCTAGGCCCACTAATGCTTCTAAATCTGTGCTAGGACGTATGCCTTGTGTAGTTTCTAAGAATGATATAGTCAACCCAGTAGTTGCGAACAATACCTCTAGGATCATGCCAACTGTCACTGAATTTGATATAAAGAAGGCTAAATCTAGTTGGAATTGGCAACGTTGGTTACAAAGGACACATAACTTTAAATGGATTCCTAAAATTGTTAACATGTGTGCTTCTAACCCAACGGAACCCACAACTTCTTCGGGTTCCACCCTTACCATTGTACCATCGTCGTCTCTTTCATGTGATGCAGGTGGTGCAAATTGTTCTCTGGATTGTTGATAGCGGATGCTCCCGACACATGACAGGCAATCTCAAACTGTTAAAAAACTTTGTCTCAAAGTTCATTGGTACTGTCAGATTCGGGAATGATCATTTCGCTGCAATTATGGGCTATGGGGACTATGTCAGTGGGAATATCGAAATTAGTCGTGTTTATTATGTTGAAGGCCTTGGTCACAATCTATTTTCAGTTGGTCAATTTTGTGATGGTGATCTGGAAGTTGCATTCAGGGAGAAAACATGCTTTGTTCGTGATCTACAAGGAAATGATCTCATGTCCGGCACACGTGGAAACAGTCTTTATACAATTTCAATGTCCGACATGACCGCTTCCTCTCCCATTTGTCTACTTTCAAAGGCTGAATCGACAAAATCCTGGTTATGGCACCAACGCATGTCACATCTCAACTTCCGAACTATGACTGATCTTGCTCGCCATAAACTAGTTGACGGTCTTCCAAGGTTCCGATATGCAAAAGATCACCTATGTCCCGCTTGTGAACAAGGAAAGAGCAAACGTGCACACCTCACCACCAAACCAGAACCGAGCACTGATCATGTTCTTCAACTTCTTCATATGGATTTATGTGGACCAATGCGAGTACAAACGATTAATGGGAAACGATACATACTTGTGATAGTCGATGACTTCTCCAAATGGACTTGGGTCTACTTTCTTCGAAGCAAAGATCAAGCTCCATCAATGATAATCACCTTTCTCACGAAAATTCAGGTTCAACTTCGCAACACAGTAAGAATTGTAAGAACAGATAATGGAACTGAATTCAAGAATCAAACTCTTCGTGCATACTTTGAGAAAGTTGGAATTGAACATCAAACATCAATTGCACGGACTCCCGAACAAAATGGAGTGGTCGAAAGACGCAACAGGACGTTAGTGGAAGCCGCACGAACGATGCTCATTAATGCTCAATTACCAGATTATCTTTGGGCAGAAGCCGTCTCTACCGCATGTTACACCCAAAATCGTTGTATGATCAATAAACGTCACAAAGTCACACCGTATGAAATTGTTCACAAACGAAAGCCCAACATACAACACTTTCATGTATTTGGATCTCTTTGTTATCCGAATAATGATCGTGATGATCTTGGAAAGCTTAAGGCAAAGGCTGACGTCGGTATCTTCATTGGATATTGTGAAAACTCCAAAGGTTTTAGAATCTACAACCGTCGTACTAGAGAGATTCAGGAGACTATCCATGCTAATTTCGATGAGCTCACAGAAATGGCTTCTGAGCAAAACAGCTTAGGACCCGCAACCAACCGTCTAAACTTTCCAGATTCTTCAGCTGAACCGTTGTCACTAACTCGTCGAGAATTGGAAACATTGTTTTCTCCTTTGTTCGATGATTCATTTGAGACACGTGCACCAGATGTATCCACTAGTTCCGCTGCTCAACCTGATAATATTCAAGTACCTGATACAACGGTTACTACAACTACAATAGTAACACCCGATGCACCCCCGACTGAATCACCAACAATAGAAGAACAAACCGCTTCCAACACCGACAACCCAACTGAAGATCTGAACCAACAACAAGTACCCGAACCTGCAAATTATGATCCAAATGCGTTCTTCAATCCGTTTGCTCCGACTCCGAACCTTTCTGATATTGCTGAGTCGTCAACACGCAACTTGGAACCAACTAATATGCAGCAGTTTCATAACCCTCACCCTTCAACACATCATTGGACTCGTGACCATCCAATTGTCAACATTATTGGTCATCCAACAGCTCCAGTTATGACTAGACAAAAACTTCACTCCGATGCCGAACATTGCATTTATGCTCTAACAGTTAGTCATGAAGAACCGAAAAATATTAAAGAAGCTCTCACTTACGACAACTGGATTGAATCAATGCAAGAGGAATTCAACCAATTCAAACGTCTTGAAGTTTGGGAATTAGTTGAACGACCGGATGGATTTTATGTCATTGGGCTAAAATGGATTTGGAAAAACAAGTTGGACGCAGAAGGCAATGTTATTCGTAACAAATCACGTTTGGTAGCTAAAGGATATACTCAAGAGGAAGGAATTGACTTTGAGGAATCTTTTGCACCAGTGGCTAGACTCGAAGCTGTTCGAATATTTTTAGCATACGCTGCTCACAAAAACATGGTCGTTTATCAAATGGATGTGAAAACTGCATTTCTGAACGGTCAACTACGTGAGGAGGTATACGTTAGTCAGCCAGAGGGATTTGTCGACCCAGAGCACCCAAATCATGTCTACCGACTTAAGAAGGCTCTCTATGGTCTCAAACAAGCCCCCAGGGCGTGGTATGATAAACTTACTGCTTTCTTGCTTGCTAATTCTTTTACTAAAGGTTTACTAGATCCAACTTTGTTTATTCAAAAACACGGGGAAGATGTTTTAATTGTGCAAATATATGTCGATGACATTATTTTTGGCTCTACAAACAAAAAGTACTCAAACGCTTTTGCCAGATTAATGAAACAAAATTTTGAAATGTCAATGATGGGTGAACTTACGTTCTTTTTGGGACTACAAGTTCATCAGTCTCCCCGTGGAATTTTCCTAAATCAGTCCAAATACGCTCTTGAGATAATTAAGAAACATGGAATGACCAGTTGTGATACTTACAATACTCCTATGGCTAACACAACTAAGTTAGATGCGGATCCAAATGGGAAACCAGTTGACCCCACAAAGTACCGAAGTATTATTGGGTCACTGATGTATCTCACCGCTAGTAGACCGGATATTGTATTTGCTGTATTTATGTGCTCTCGCTATCAGTCCAGTCCAACTGAACGTCACCTCAATGAGGCTAAGAGAATCCTTCGATACGTAAAGGGAACCATTAATTTGGGGATCTGGTATCCGAAGGATTCCGGTTTTGAACTAATAGCTTTTTCAGACGCTGATCATGCAGGGTGTATGGATACACGCAAAAGTACTTCTGGTGGTTTGCAGTTTCTAGGAGATAAACTCGTGTCTTGGCAATCAAAGAAGCAGGATTGCACATCACTATCGTCAACAGAAGCTGAATATGTTGCCATGTCTGCCTGCTGTGCACAAGTCATTTGGATGCGTACACAACTAATGGACTACGGTTACTTATTCAACAAGATTCCGATGTACTGTGACTCGAAAAGTGCGATAGCGATCTCGTGCAACACGGTTCTGCATTCTAAGTCTAAGCACATTGATCTCCGTTATCACTTCATCAAGGAGCATGTTGAAAAGGGTACAATTGAGTTATATTTTGTGGGTACAGAATACCAACTGGCAGACTTGTTCACAAAACCACTACCCCCGGGAAGGTTTACTGAGCTAGTTCACCGGATTGGTATGCGGTGTTTGACTCCGGATGATCTTAAATCTTTTCTTGAAAACAATTAACCGAGTCAAATACCAAAACTATCTTTGTAAATATTTTACAAAAACAAAATACAAAATCAAAAAATCAAAAAATCCAAAAAGATTTTACAATTTCTTATGTTTTTTTAAAATGCTCGTACACAATCTTCGTCAACACTTTGGTTTATCAAAATTTCAATATTTTCACACCAAGTGTTGAGGGGGAGAAAATGTTCTTCAAAATTTCAAAATCTTGTGCAAACATGTGTACTTGCATATTTCTTTATTGTTATGATGTTTCTTTGCAATGGTGGAACGTTAAAGGTTATCTCGTATCACTTCTTTCTTCATTTTATTTATTTATTAGCTTACCATTAACTGTTGTTACAATTAACTGTTAAATTAAGTCATTAGGACATGTTATTTGGTTAAGTTAGTAGTTAAGGGACCAAATTTGCCAATGTGCTAAAAACTTTCAAAAAGTTAAAAAAAAACAAACACCCCCCCCCCCCGTTCTTATTTCTTCACAATATCAAAATCCAAAAACAAACACCCTGATGTGCTCTTTTATTAGTGCAAGTTTTAAAATTTATAAACACGATTTATCTGATTAACTATTTAGCACATACGAGCAAGTATACTCGTCCGATGTAGTAAAGGTGGGTAAGTCGAGGTTGTCCCAAGGGACTAGGTTGCACTCAAGTGTTGTTTGTTTGTTTAAGCAAGTAACAAGTTGGTGGTTATGATTGTCACGGATCAAACCACAAGAAAAGCAATATGAGAACATTCACACAAAGAACATACATGTTTGGGCAAATGATTACATGGATATTAGGATGTTTAGTTTGGAAAACATGTTATCAAAGGTAATCCTTTCGGCCAAAATAACCAATAATAATTTAGTGTTTTATAAATCAAATATGCATAAGCCTCAATCAAATGGTCATGTCATGAGCCTTATACCTAAACCAACACAAACAAAGAGTTCTTTCGACACATAACTTTGATGTCATTAATTTGTTAAGTACCATTTACTTGAAAGATGATGGAAACACATATTCAAAAGATGTCTTTCGACCGATAATCCAAATTAAACCTTTACATGTTATGTTTATTAAATTTCTTATACAATCGTCACAAAGTATAAGATCAAAACCATTCGTCGACTAATGAATTGAAATCAACCACTATTGAGAATTCTTTCGACTATAGACTCAACAATGGTTAATCAAAATAATAAACAAGACAAGTTATAATTTAACCAAATATGATGTCTTTCATCATAAACCAAACAAACACTAATTGTATCCAAACATCCTATTATCACAAGTTAACATAATATCCAAACAAGCATTAAGAGATTATTATTATTAGAACACATCACATGAAACATAAAGAACCAAACATGAGATATGAAATTCAACATCTTAAAAGTAACAAGAGTTTACCCAAGGTATCCATTACAATAGGTAAATTAGAGCAAAGGTAGTGACAATTCTTCCTTAAGGGTGGAGGCCAGAAGTGCACTTGGTGAAAATTCGTCCTTTAGGGTGGAGGCTTGATATTCACCATGGTAAGTTGGTAACAATTCTTCCTTTAAGGTGGAGGCTGGAATTGTACCCTTTATTTTGGTGACAAATTCGTCCTTGAGGGTGGAGGCTCGATTTGCACACCTAGAACCAAGCCAAAGTGGTCTTATTTATAGTAGAAATCAAGCCTTAGCCTCCAAGCAAGTTTCTTGGGCACAAAGTGTCATAAAATGGCAGTAAATGGAGTTATTATGGAGACATGATCGGACTTGGGGCTTAAAGACACTTAAATAAGCATTAAAAATGACTTGGGGAGGTCAGAATCATCCAGCCGAATCGGTTGGGCTCCAACCCGATCGGCTGGAAGATGACCAAAAGCACCAACCGAATCGGTTGGGCTCCAACCGATCGGTTGGATGCATTTTGGCAGAAAATGGTAAACTTGAAAGTTGTAGATCTTTCTCTTAGCTTTCCGTGGCCGAAAACGGGAGGTCAAACCGAGTTCGTATGCTCAACTTATGGCCAAAATGGTGAAGGTGTGTCGGGAACAACGAGTCTTCCAATAATTCTTCGTTTGAGCTTCTTTTCTTCATTTCACTTCTCGTTTTCCTTCTTGTACTTTATTCTTGAGTCTTTGGAGTGACAACTTCATGACTTTAATCTTCTCGAATATACTCCAAGAGACTTTCATTTGTCGGGAATTCTTCGTACATGCATAAATCTTCGTTTATTGATCGTTTTTACGTCTTTTTCTGCATTTTCCTTACTTTGAGCTTCCATGAACCTAAAACACGAATTATGCTCAATTAAGTACCATAAGTTCATAAAAGTGACCATAAAATCCACAATAACGCGACTAAAAACATGTTAATTTTGAGCGTTATCAAATCCCCCACACTTGAACTTTGCTTGCCCTCAAGCAAATCTAAGAAAAGAAAAATTAAAAATGCATAACTATATGACAAAATGAAAAAAAAAATAAAAAAATAAAATAAATAAAAAAATAATAATAATAAATAAAAAAAAAAAGGCAATGAAAATCTAGAAAATAACGAAAAATCTTTTTGGATTTTTTTTTATATAAGGGAAAAATTGAGCGCACACTCCCCCACACTTAAGGGTTTGCTTGCCCTCAAGCAAATATTAAGAAAAATAAAAATAAATCCACATGGTGCACAAGAATTATTAGAAAAATGTTATGCAAATCTACCAAGTACAAGTACGAGATACGATTCATCGTTTTAAGCTTTTGTGGTGAAAAACCGAGATGTTTGACAATACCCATAGATTTTCTCGCTTGATTAACATTTCTAAACCCCTCACGAAAAAGAAACGAAGTATAATTCACTCAACACTCAATTATTTTGGTGGTGGAGCATATAAGATAAATCACACTCATTGCTCGGTCATGATCCGTTTATTACCATAGGCTTGTACAAGAAACAAAACTCCACCGATTGGCGTAAGCACCAAGTGTAAACATCTAAAAGGACTTTTATTCGGGTTTTAAAATTAGGCTAAGGGTTAATAAGACTTTCGTGCAAATATCTTGTGCAAAACATAATAGATCGCTGCCGCGAATTCTTGTATCACCAAATAACGGATGGTGACTAAATGTCAATACACTTGATAATTACACTAAGTCAAAAGGTAAGGATAAGGCATGGGAATATTTATGAAATTGGTTTTAAAAGAAAAATAAAGTCAAGTCTAAGTCTCATTGTTGCTAGTTACCGAACAAACCACGAACCAAAAAATGATTATAGTTACAATCTTTCTCTTCTTCACATATCGATCACCAAATACATATATATCACGTCTTAGCTCATTGGCTAATCAATATTTCAAACATTCTTCCTCTTCCTTCATCTTTACTAAAATATAGCACATTGGCTATAATTGTCATCACATATTTTTTTTCCTTTTTTTTCCTCGATGACTTATTCTTTTTCTTTTTTTTTCCTTTCAACATTTTTTTTTCTTCTTTTTATTTCGCTTTTTTTTTTCTTCACATACATCACATCTCCCCCACACTTCGCATAAGCATACACCACAAAAAGTACAAATAAGAAGTTGCGCACCTTCATCTTTGTCGGAATGGCACACACAAACAACAAAGTGTGGCTAACTAATAATCATCAAAAACAATCCAACATACCAAGCAACTAGCAACCCACCGTTTAGACTTGGACAAGGGGTTAGGCTAAGGTTTAAAGTGTAAAATCTTTTTGTATTTTTCTGGATTTAACAAAATGAAAGGGATGGCTCAAAGGGTGTAACTAGGGGTATCTAGCGTTAAAGATAAACGCTAACAAATGGGTTCCAAATACGAGGATAACTAACCGATGCGATTAGCAAAAATTATTTTGTAAACGGATGGCCATTTGGTTTTATTCCTAAGGTTGCCTCTTTATCACACGAATACACTTATATCACACGAATGCGATCTTACAGCGGTCTGGTAATGATTTACAAGTACAAGTTCTAGAATAAATAAAATCACCGGCACACTCATAGCAAAGAATTCAAGCATAAAAAATGTATGCTATATATGAAACAGGCTCAAATCCTCACAATTTAGTGATAAGGGCTATAAAACGTGCTAGCAAATGTTATCGATCCCAGAATGGATTGCAATATTAATCGGGACACATCTCAAGTTTTTCAAAAATTACAGATTTCACCAGTGGAATTATCCAGTTATTGTAATATATTATCCTAAAAATGTGAAAACAACTAAATCACAAAGGGCAAACAAGTATACAAAATTTTAAAAATTAAGTTTCGTTTTCCACTAATTTAATTTCCCCCACACTTAAGTTAAACATTGTCTTTAATGTAAAAAATAAACTTCAAAGCATGTAAAATAGGAAAAATAAATAAATAGATGGTCCAAGAGAAACGAAACTTCCCGGGCCGTAGAAATCATGATCGAACTCCATATAATAAGATGCTAAGCAAATGCTAGCATAAGCTTATGAGATCAATCGATTTCGCTTCCACAAAACATCAACACACCAAGTATAAAGTCACCAATAATCCAATCTCCAAGAGCTTATTAAATCTGCAAAAACAAACTAACTACAAAAAACACGTAAAATCCTAAAACTCACTTTCGTAGGCATCACGGTTGCATTTAGCGTATGCAACAAGCCTTTTAAACCCCTCGGTGGCCCGAGTGGACGAGTGAAGTCTCGTGAGGGTTTCCAGTGAACATACCCACATATTTTCAAAACATATTATTTTAAATAACAACGTACTTATTTATTTACAACATACTAAATAAAAAAAAATAGCAAAACTGAGTTTAAGTAGAATAAAAGAAATGACACTCTTGCAAAAACCAAAAGACATTTAAACTTATACGATCTAAACACAAACACACAAGAACAAAATACGAAAAATGAAAAATAACTAAACATAACACTAAACATAACATTTAAAATAAGCAAATAACCAATATTAGCACTTATTAAACATTAACTAATATAAACCAAACATTAAATATTAAAGAAAACACATAATAACAAAACTTAAAAAATTTTACAAAGACATCCATCCGATCGGATGGACATCCAACCGATTCGGTTGGAATTTAAAAACTTTTACGAGAGCCCCAACCGTTCGGATGGAAATCCATCCGTTCAGTTGGTTTTATGCAAAACACCCAACCGAATCGGATGTGGGCAGCATCCGATCGGTTTGATCGAACCTGTAAAAAAAAAACCTTTTTTTTTATGAAAACAATTTTTACTTAAAACTTTTTATTGACAAACAAGAACAAAGAAGGTAACGAACACAAAAATAAACACAATTAAACAAAACACATAAACACATAATGACTAGGAAAAAAAACATAAATAACATAAAACGACACTTAAAAAAACAAAAATAAAATTAAAAAAAATAAAGTCACGATCACAGAAAATGACAAGCACATAGACGCAAGCAAACATAATTAGTCACGTAACGCAAATCAGAACAAAACAATCTAAAACAAGATAGTCTTATTCAAAGTTAATACGAAACTAAGCTAGACAAAAATAACACGAATAAAAAAAAACAAAAACATGCAAGAGATCACATCATCACTTATAAAACTCAAAACTCATGAAACAAGAAAAATGCAAAATAAAAAAAATGGGACAAAACCCTCCAACCGAATCGGTTACGAGAGGTGACCGATCGGTTGGATTGATTTGGGTGGTCCATCCGATCGGTTGGAAGTCCATCCGATCGGATAGATGGTTCTGATCAGTTTTGGTGGTTTTTTTTTCAACATTTTCGAGCACATTTAGGAAGCAATCATTAAAATAAGAGATTTTAAAAACACATGAAACCAAAACTCCGGCAACCTGCGCCAATAATTTGTTGCGGCAGTGCCGGAATAATGATCAAGCAAGTAAACAATATATCAATCAAGAAGACAATCAAACAAATACAAGAATACAAACACAAGTCCCCGGCAGCGGCTCCAAAAACTTGATGTGCTCTTTTATTAGTGCAAGTTTTAAAATTTATAAACACGATTTATCCGATTAACTATTTAGCACATACGAGCAAGTATACTCGTCCGATGTAGTAAAGGTGGGTAAGTCGAGGTTGTCCCAAGGGACTAGGTTGCACTCAAATGTTGTTTGTTTGTTTAAGCAAGTAACAAGTTGGTGGTTATGATTGTCACGGATCAAACCACAAGAAAAGCAATATGAGAACATTCACACAAAGAACATACATTTTTGGGCAAATGATTACATGGATATTAGGATGTTTTGTTTGGAAAACATATTATCAAAGGTAATCCTTTCGGCCAAAATAACCAATAATAATTTAGTGTTTTATAAATCAAATATGCATAAGCCTCAATCAAATGGTTATGTCATGAGCCTTATACCTAAACCAAAACAAACAAAGAGTTCTTTCGACACATAACTTTGATGTCATTAATTTGTTAAGTACCATTTACTTGAAAGATGATGAAAACACATATTCAAAAGATGTCTTTCGACCGATAATCCAAATTAAACTTTCACATGTTATGTTTATTAAGTTTCTTATACAATCGTCACAAAGTATAAGATCAAAACCATTCGTCGACTAATGAATTGAAATCAACCACTATTGAGAATTCTTTCGACTATAGACTCAACAATAATTAATCAAAATAATAAACAAGACAAGTTCCAATTTAACCAAATATGATGTCTTTCATCATAAACCAAACAAACACTAATTGTATCCAAACATCCCTTTATCACAAGTTATCATAATTACCAAACAAGCATTAAGAGATTATTATTATCAAAACACATCACATGAAACACAAAGAACCAAACATGAGATATAACATTCAACATCTTAAAAGTAACAAGAGTTTACCCAATTACAATAGGCAAGGGTAAAATATTTGTAGCAACCTTCAAACCTCCAATCAACTACAACATCTAACCAAACTAGAGAATCGCTCCAATACTTGGTGATACGTCCTCCATGAACGGCAGAGGTTTATGGTCTTTTGGGTGAGATAAGGTGGTGACAAGTCTTCCTTTAGGGTGGAGGCTAGAAATGCACACGGTGACAATTCTTCCTTTAAGGTGGAGGCTGGAATTGTACCTTTATTCTGGTGGAAATTCGTCCTTGAGGGTGGAGGCTCGATTTGCACACTTATTTTGGTGGAAATTCGTCCTTGAGGGTGGAGGCTCGATTTGCACACTTATTTTGGTGGAAATTCGTCCTTGAGGGTGGAGGCTCGATTTGCACACTTAGAACCAAGCCAAAGTGGTCTTATTTATAATAGAAATCAAGCCTTTGCCTCCAAGCAAGTTTCTTGGGCACAAAGTATCATAAAATGGCAGTAAATGGAGTTATTATGGAGACTTGATCAGACTTGGGGCTTAATGGCACTTAAATTAGCATTAAAAATAACTTGGGGAGGTCAGAATCATCCATCCGAATCGGTTGAATTCCATCCCGATCGGCTGGATGAGACATCTAGCTCCATCCGAATTGGATATGCTCCATCTGATCGGATGGATGCATTTTGGCAGAAAACCATAAACATGAAAGTTGTAGATCTTTCTCTTAGCTTTATGTGGCCGAAAACGGGAGGTCAAACGGAGTTCGTATGCTCAACTTATGGCCAAAATGGTGAAGGTGTGTCAGGAACAACGAATCTTCCAATAATTCTTCGTTTTAGCTTCTTTTCTTCATTTCTCTTCTCGTTTTCCTTCTTGTACTTTATTCTTGAGTCTTTGGAGTGACAACTTCATGACTT
>LBNU01001193.1:0-16112 GCA_014162995.1 Artemisia annua | reverse complement strand
TGGGCCAATAGAATCCCGCATCAAATACTTTTCGTGCAGTGGTGCTTATTCCGTGATGTCCCCCAGACGGGCCTGCATGACACTCCTTCATTATCTTTATAGCCTCCTTCTCAGAGACGCAACGCCTGATCACCTGGTCGGGGCATCTTCGGAATAGGAAGGGTTCGCCCAAAAAGTAGTACTTTAATTGATTTAAGAACCTCTTCTTTTCCTGTCTGCCCATGTGCTCAGGGATGACCTTGCTTGCCAGGTAGTTAGCATAGTCAGCATACCATGGTTCGGAATCGTTTATTAACATGAGCTGCTCTTCAGGAAATGTTTCCCGAATTTCGCTCTTATCTGCCTCAGCAAGACTGGGATTTTCGAGTCGAGAAAGGTGATCGGCCGCAAGATTTTCTGCTCCTTTCTTATCACGAATTTCCACATTGAACTCTTGCAATAGCAAGATCCAACGAATTAATCGGGGTTTAGCATCTTGTTTGGTGAAGAGGTATCGAAGAGCTGAATGATCCGTGAAGACCACTGTTTTAGAGAGAACAAGATATTGAGGAAACTTGTCAAAAGCGAACACCACAGCCAATAGTTCCTTCTCGGTGGTGGTGTAGTTTTCCTGAGCAGGATTCATGGTCTTACTAGCGTAGTATATACGCTGGAAATTCTTGTTAATCCTTTGGCCTAATACTGCTCCAACAACATAGTCACTAGCGTCGCACATGATTTCAAAGGGTAGCTTCCAATATGGGGTGACCATGATTGGGGCTTACGTAAGATCCTGTTTTAATCTATCGAATGCATCTTTGCACTCTTGGTTGAAGTCGAATGGAGCATCCTTCACAAGCAACTGAGTCAGTTGATTTACCTAGGTCATTCCTAGCTTCTAAGCCTACATATTTCTGAAAACCTAATCCTATACCAGAGTTGACAGCTTGACTACCATACAAACTTCTAGCTAAATTATCACCTGATATTAACCACTTCTTATGTGTAGCTATTTCAGTATCTAGCTTCTCTTGAAGAACTTGTGTATCAGATTCTAAATTAGCTTTTACCTTTTTAGTATAGATTAACTCATCTTGAGCACATTTTAAGTCCTGTTTTAAACTTCTTATCTCATCCTCATAGGCAACCTGATTTTTCTGAAACCAAACCTTTTGTTTTTCTAAAGTCCTTAAACCATGTTTATATGACTCAAGGTCTTTATAACACTCATTATATTTAGGTTTTAGTTCATCATATTGTTCTTTAAGCTCATTATATCTCAAACTACAACCAAAGACACAATTATGTACCTGAGATGAGATGCCCATGAAGGCAAATTCTGTAGTATCAGCTATAGTACAAGCTTCCTTTCTCATCTTCTCGGATTCAGCCTTTCCACCATACCTTGCTTTGATTGCCTCCCATATAGCACTTGCATCATCCATATAATTGAAAGCTTCTACATGATCAAAAGGAATAGATTTAAGCAAGGTAGTTCTTGCCTTTGATTCCCTTTGGACAGCAATGTGTTCAGCTGCCGTCGTTGGAGGAAGAATAAAGAGATTTCCATCGCGATCACTGCCAGTCCTTTTCGGACTGTTGCCATTTTGGATCACCTTCCAGATATTTATATCATAGTTCGTGATCCAGTGTTCCATCTTCTTAGCCCAGACTTCATACTCATAATCCATCAAATAAGGGAACATAGCATCATCACTTTCATTCTCAAATTCTGTCATATTAAAGTTGACAAAATAATGTACCAGTTTACCCCGAATTAATTTACAGCAGCAACAAATAATGGAGTCAGTAGGAACAAAAGTGAATCAGTAGGAACTTAGCAAAACTGTTGCAAAATCTGTCACTGAACTGATTAGCGACAGTTGATCTGTTGCTGTGCTGTTGCAAAACTGTCATAAATTCAATCAGTGGCAACGAAGAGGCTTATCAGCAGAATCACAAATCTTCAGCAGAAACGAAAAAATACCAGTACAAACCAAGAGCAGCAGATCAGCAGACTTGACCTTAACAAATTCGAACAGCAGTTTAATCTTATAAAAGATTGACAACTACTCTTGAATCATTCAATGAACATCACGTGCGCAAGACAACAAATAAGATAATTCATTAATTAATGAATTCAACGCAGCCCCACGTTACTCGCAAAACATCTCAGTAACGAAAAATGAATCTTAGCCCCACGTGAATCAACAATCAGAAACGATAAACTTTCAATCACTTTTATCGAACCATTAATTATAACCTTGATTCAATCAAAATCAGCCCCACATATACCATATAGCAAATTAGTCCCTCGTTATACTTCACAATTAATAAATACTCCACCGACACCAACTAATCAACCATTCGTTAATCAAATAAGCAATAGCACGTCACCATGGACCAATTAAACATGCGGCACCAATTAAATACCATATACACAGCATCACATTCAAAAGACGACAAGATCACTATAATTGATACGATGTAGAATTAAATTCGACAATCCCACAATCCACAATCGACCAAATCAATTATTCACAAATAAGTACCATGCGTGAAATCAAAACATGTATCTTTTCCCATTGACTTTTGAAAGCGACATATCATAGAATCCAAATTCACCAATTTACAACTACTTGAGAAAGTGATAGATTGAATAAAATATATCACTGACCTTTAAAATTGATTATTGAGAAAACTCATTAAAACCAATCGGCAATATTTTCTTCACATCTGCTCTTCAACGAAAATGAAACCTTGAATAAACCCTAGATATCACGAGCCCCTGGGCTCTTATACCAATTGTAGAATCGTTTTAGCTCGATCTAGGATATAGAAATAATGATTGAATGCACAGCGGAATAATAATAAGAACAATCAAAGTTTCACAAGGTTTTTCTCTATTAAAATAAAATGATCCTCTATGGATCTAGGTTACACACACTAAAGGTGTTTTTGTTTTTGTCAAGAATCAATAATAATAAAGCCTGTTGTTCCTTTTATACACAAGGAACCTTAATACAATAATAAATAAAAGATCAATGCATATCACTACCTAAAATAGCTCATGCATATCCAAACAAACTAATAATAAATATACGGAGTCACTATATCCGTAGAAACAAATCTTCCGCAGGAACCATGTCATCAGCAGAAACCATCTATAGCTTCAGCAGTAACCATCCGTAGGAACCTGTCAGCAGACTCCATCAGTAGGAACTTCTAAAATTCCCAACACTTCCTCTTCCTTATTTTATCCATTTCTTCAAGATACAAAACTGCAGGATGTTTGGGTGTGGATGATGATGCCGCTGTAAAAAATAAAGCACACAATATATAAAACGGTTAGAAATGGACCAAATTAAGAAAATGATATATGTGACGTATATATCTAATTAAATATATACAGATGTTTGTAGAGATTTTATAAAACTGGTAATTAAATATGTGTAAGAAACAAAAACCACAAACCTGCTTGATCCATTTACAGATTTGAATGTATGTGTTAAGTATTGTTTAATTTGAGAATGATGAAATGAAGTAAAAAGGTAAAAGTTTTATAGGCCTACTACTTCGACAGAAATTAATTGTGGAATTTGGAAGGTTAAAAATTTTTGAACTTTGACCAATAACCCATGACACCGTTTATCCTTGTAACATAAAGGAAGTTGGTGTAATCTACTTTTAATTATTCCTATTTATATATTAACTAAAAATCTATTTTAATTAGTGAAAAATGAATTTAGATAGGATTGTTTAGTTTTTAAAAAAATTTACAATATCTCGTTAATTTATACATATTGGATATATTCTGTGTATCTGTAAAAAAGTTACTGTATAATAACCGTTGTGAAATTTTTATTTCGTTCTGACCTTAAAACGTGTGGTGACATTACGGACTCTTGTGTGCCTATAATACAAAGGATACAACCAAATTCTTTCATCTTGGCATCTGATTCGTATTCATTTTGTTTGGAATTGATCGAACTGCAATGGCTTCCTTCATCTTCGAATCCTGCTTCAAAGAAAACAAACGTTCAAGGGATAACTTCTCCTCCTCTGCAATACCATCAAGGGATTGGCTTCTCCTCCTCCTCCAATTTGCCCCCAGAAATATAAAATCCACGGCATAAACGATGAGTGTGTAATATTATACTATTTTTCCTAATCTGAATCTGTCAAATTAACATTCCATATAAAACCCATAATGCTACATAGTTGAAATTATTCCAAAAGTGCGTTTTATGTGTTCTAGATGGCAAAATGTTTGAAAAACAAAATGAAAAAACAAACCAGAAGTTTGCCACAATTGGGCAGTTTCAGTCCCTCAAGCTTTCACAAATTTTTTTTTTTTTCTCTTACTTATTTATTAGTCCCTGGATATTTGCAAATTTCATTGCAAAATATGCATAAGAAGGTCCTTGGGGATTCTATAATATATGTGTCAAAACCAAATTCAAATTCCAAAAATAGTCCCTTTTGTATATTCAAAAAGTGAANCATACCTTGCTTTGATTGCCTCCCATATAGCACTTGCATCATCCATATAATTGAAAGCTGCTACATGATCAAAAGGAATAGATTTAAGCAAGGTAGTTCTTGCCTTTGATTCCCTTTGGACAGCAATGTGTTCAGCTGCCGTCGTTGGAGGAAGAATAAAGAGATTTCCATCGCGATCACTGCCAGTCCTTTTCAGACTATTGCCAATTTGGATCACCTTCCAGATATTTATATCATTGTTCGTGATCCAGTGTTCCATCTTCTTAGCCCAGACCTCGTACTCATAACCCATCAAATACGGAAACATTGCATCATCCCTTTCATTCTCATATTCTGCCATTTTTTTTTAATTAACAACAGTAACGATTAGCAGGAATGAAATAACGCAGCAGCAGAATTCGAACACAAAAAGAGGGAACCGATCAGCAGTAACAAAAATACTTATCAGCAGAAACCTCTAAATAGTGAGCAGCAGAAACGTTTCTTTGACCCACGTGAACAACAGTTACCTTCTAACAGCACATTGAAGAAAGACCCCACTTGATGCACTTTATTTTTTACCGAGCTTCGTCAACTGCTTTCTTCGACAATCGTTTTCTTCACTATGAAAACCTTGATAAACCCTAGATATCAAGAGCCCCTGGCTTTGATACCACTTGTAGGGAAATCGTTTTGGCTCGATCTAGGATAACACTGATTGATCATGCACAGCGGAATAATAAGAACACAATCAAAGTTATGAACAAGGTTTTCTCTAATAAAATAAATGATCCTCTATGGATCTATATCACACACACTCAAGGTGTTTTTCTCTTGGTGAGAACTGTTTGGAGAAGCGTACCAAATACAATACTCATATGTTCCTTTTATAGACAAGGAACCCTAATATAATAATAAATAAAAGATCAATGCATATCACTACCTAAAATAGCTCATGCATATCCTAACAAACTAATAAAAAACACGGAATAACTATATCCGCAGAAATAAATCTTCAGCAGGAACCATGTCATCAGCAGAAACCATCTATAGCTTCAGCAGTAACCATCCGTAGGAACATGTCAGCAGACTCCATCAGTAGGAACTTCTAAAATTCCCAACATTTATGATAAGCATGTTAACTTGATTCATTAGAGCCATAGGTTAAGGGTGATTGTGTTTGGGATAAGTTATGTTTAGGTTAGGGTTGATTTGTGATTTCTGAAATTATAGGCTATGGTTATTGAATTTTTTTAAAGTGAAACGTGGCTTTATAAAATGAGTAAAAATTATACAGACCTAGATGTATGTTTCAGGATCATGTGTCAAAAAGGCTCACCATTAGAAGTGTTAGAATGATTAAAATGTGATTTTTATGGTAAAAATGGTCAGATTCTGTATACTGTTGGTAAACGGGGGTTAAGTCAAGTTTTATTCTATAACCTTTTGAAAACCAAATATGCTACCTATACTAGACAAATAGAGCTATCACCTCCAATTGGCCTCACCTTTATAGGACCTATAGATTTCTAATGGCGGCCGATACGGTAAGCTGTAAAATTCAGTCACACTTTTCTTTAGGACAGGTCTGTAAAGAAAATTTATAAAAAGTGGTTAGACCTGCAAATTTGGGAAAATTATCCCTGCAGTAAACTGCAGGGAACAATGCCTGCTATAAGGTATAAACGACGGATCCTTATTGTAAAATTATGAAAATTGAGGGCTGCAATGTGAAAATGTTAAATTCAACTTTCAAACAAACTGCAGATAACACCCAACAGTTTACTGCAGGGATGTTTTTCCCTGCAAATTTTTGAGTAAACTTATTTTTACAGTACACTAGGGACTTAAAGGAAACTAGTGATATAAAGAACTTAAAATTTTGGACTTACGGTTTGCAACTAGTGATTTTTGGAAGTCGGGGAAAGTTTTCAGCCATTAGTAAAACTAAGGAAATGTGATGGGTAAACAACTCGGGAACTTACTATTTTTGGAACCATGACCATATGACTTGGGAAAACCTTTTGTACAATGACTTGGCTGTATGAATCAAGTATAATAATGTGCATTCACTCTCTTATTCAATTAGCATTTACGTAGACGCATTTCTTGTTATAGGTCCTTTCTAGTTTTGCTTCGGTTCTTCTGTTGTCTTTATTCGTGCTATTTCACTCCACTACTTAAGGTGAGTTTATAGCCTCGCTTTTACTTCTTTAAATGTTTTATAAACCTCGCGAGGGGGATACATGCTAGTTTTACAAACTGAATACAAGTAGTTTTTGGTATGCTTGACCCGATTACATGATTATAGACATCGAGTGTGTTGAGTCTAATATTTGAGTTGATATGACAAAGTCATGAAAGATAACGAACTTCCCCTTAAACCATGCTATATCACCAAGGATCTTCAAGTTGCAACTTCTATTTAAATCTTCTTCCCCTTTTTGTCATCATCAAATAGGGGACAAATGTAAGCAACCTTGATCTTCACAACAACGAACCACTATCATACTTCCAATTCATCTTTCCAATGTTTCAAGTTACCCACCATTAAGTTTTCCGCATCTATAAATGAACTTGAAATAGTAGAAATCAAAACTAGCAGTAGTAATAACAACTAGTAGTTGTAAAAACCTCCACCTCGAATGATGCATGTAGATGGTTAAACATTTAATCAATAAGCTTCCCCTGAAACCCATATGTTAACCATCTCTCGTGAATGTAAGCTCCATGTAATGATCACTGATGAAGAAAACCAAATATAACGAACTTGATGTAGAAGTAGAATAACCCAAACTTGCGTCTTATGTGTTGCACTATCCACGTGACTCCAAACTTATACGAGACAACAAATATAAGTAGACCGCAATCTCTTGACAAAATCCTCATCTTCAATGAGACACTGAGCACTACAATGTAACTCCTTTAAGTGATAGTTAACTAGGTCTTCATCCATCCACCCCTTGACCTATGAAAACTAGATTTTGACAAGTCTTCGTCACAACCATAAAGCACGAACAAGTTATCTCTAAACGTTGTAGCTCCGTTTAAGATATGATAAAACACAAACCTGTGAAACTCCACTTCATCATCAAATAGATGATAATTAATCCTCTTCGTAACCAATTGAATCAAATAAAAACGAGCCTTTGTAACCTGTTAAGAACCAATAAACCAAAACCAACATCCTTTTGCCGTGTGTTTCTCAGACTTGTCTCAAAGTCAGCCAAGAACCAAAATCTCTTCATGTGTGTGTCTTCAAAAATCCATACGTCTTCCCCTCACGTTTGTACTTCATGCATAACTGCTAGTAAATAAAACTAGGGTTCATTGTTGAAAAATATTCAACTCACCAAAACTAGTTTTAATTATATTAACAAATAAGATCATGCTCATAAAATCCAGATGCCACAGAAGAATTTCGAATACCCCTCAAAGCTGTGCACGCATGTCAACCATTATGCGTTTCTCATCCCTCATAAAGCATGCGAATCAAATTTAATCAAGTACCCATGAGAATGATCAACAAGCCACACAACCTCTTTAACATAGCAGCACCATTGAAAGCAGTACAAACGTATAAAGATAGCAGTGGAAACGTATAACAATCAGTGGAAACAAACTAGCATAGCAGTGGAAAGTTGAAATGAGCAGTGGTAATATTTAATACTAGCAGTGGTAACGTGAAGCTAGCAGTGGAAACGAATGAGGCAGCAGTGGGAACTTGTGAGAGTAGTGGAAAAATAACACTTTTTCCTCGTTACCCTTGTTATCAGTAACCTTACTTTCACAAATAATCACAGTTGCCATGCGTATTAAAAGTAGACTTACTGATAAAAAGAAGTAGAGTTTATACCAGTAACCTTATAAGTGTTCAAAAGCAACCACTTCGCTTCATTAGCAACCAAAACTCGCATTCCAAAACTGCTCGTTAACTTAGGGTTTTGCAAAACTCTAGACATCATCTGTGGCTTAAAAACGTATCATTACTCCTTGTATCTCAACTGTCGTAACTCAACAATATTTTCCAATAATATATTCACAAAAACCAGTAAGCAATTGCATCAGCACAGATCCAAACTTACAGCAGCTTTTGATCATTCGAATTGACTTCCAATAATGTAATAAGCATCCAAAAACCTTTCTAAAGACAATTAAGTTGCAGCAGCAGAGAACAAATCATAGCAACTCAGTGAGTGAGCAACAGCAGCAACTGAGTCTAAGAATATGATTTAGAACAAACCCTAATTATTATTGCTAACACTGAGTCTAACATGTGGTAAAACTGAGCTAAAACTGAGTCTAACATGTGGTAAATCCAATTTCCACTGTTCCACCTACAATTCTGAAAGAGAAGACTCAAGATTTCACATATGTACCTACAGCTGATGAAGTTAAATTCTTGGTTAAGCATGATCCAGTAATCAAGAGGAAAGAAATAGACCTTATTGCAGATATGACTTTAACTGAGGAACAAAGAACAACTCAGTTGAAAGATTTTATTGAGATGAAGAACAGACAAGCACTTCAAGAAGCAATTGGTTCAGTCAGNTCTCAATAATATTGAAGCTTTGGTGTTAAACTTACAACTGTTCTCACTTGCATTACATCATACAATAAACATTCTAAGTATTGTTAAGTATATTCCGCGTGCTTAATAATATAACTCAAAGTATCACTCTAACACAAGGCGTGTGTTTAGATCCTACAGTGTGTTTCTTGCCAATTAAGTCCCCATCATGAACCGTTAATTCCGTAGGAAACGCTAGTATTATGAATATGCATATTTGGCTAGGCGGGCCTGACCGGGTGAGTAGCGCTCACATATAACGGTCACATAATATTGAGAGATATGTGCTAAATGGCAAATTTTACCTTCTCGGGGCCCTATTAATCTAGGTCAAGGTTCAGTGTCATGAACTCTATGCTATAATCTGATAACCCGATAAGTAATGTACATGCTTGTCGCCCGATGAATAATACTTGTATTCAACTGATTACTTATTAAACTCTATGAATTCACTCAACTTTATGTTGACTTTTTAGCATGTTTATCTTAGGTCTGTAAGTGGCTTCAGCTTGCATCGGCGGCGCAAGAAATGGATATCTACATGATGGCCATGTTGAAATGAAAATTTTCATTCGATAATGTTTCAAACTTCTAAACTTATGTAACTTTGGATTATGTTAAAAACTTTTGGGACCTTTGTTGACTTTGATAAATTATCGAATGTGAAGTATATATTAAAAATTTCTTATTCTAAATTTGTTTAATATACTTGTACTATGTGACTGATAAATAGCACCCCATGTTGTATTCCGCTGCTTTCCGAAGATGGGGGTGTTGTAGATTGGTACTAGAGCACAAATTATAGTGAACTAGGTCTTTCTGTTTGAAAAACCTAGACTATAATCATAAATTATTATTTTTTAAATCATGAGCTTCCATCATCTTGTCCGATATCCATGCGCGCCTACTTCCGAGCTTCCTATTCCTCCATCGTATATATATCTTAATCATGCTATATTAAAAATAATTATAAGCACTATAATTATTTCCTAACTCGTCCGATAATCCGCGAAAATATCACTTCTTACATATAAACTTTATGCACAAAATTTCCTTGTTGTATTTATGCTATTCACGAGCATTATAAACTTCCATCCGGAAATTTATACACATCTTTTGATTGCACCATTGTTATACGTATGCATATAATGAACATTACTATATGTACTTCAGATATTTTTTTTCAACTATCCTGCTTGTTCCTGAAGCATCGCCATATATTTTTATATATGAAGTTTCTCCATATGAATACTAAAATCTTCTAGACATTGTATGCGATTACAATGGTCTCTCTTATTTCTCAGACATTGTATGCGATTACAATGGTCTCTCTTATTTCTCACACATTGTATGCGATTGCAATGGTCTTTCTTATTTCTCACACATTGTATGTGATTGCAATGGTCTCTCTTATTTCTCAAACATTGTATGTGATTACAATGGTCTCTAAACTCTTTCATCGTTGTATGTTATATCATTTCATATGATAGCGAAAACTGTTACAGTTTATCAATTTCTATTGGTGGTCTTACTCCCTGTGAACTAATGTTTTCTGAGCATTTCTGCTTACTTTCCGAAGCACCACTACTGATAGTATATAAAGATTATTTATATACCCTGAATTTACTCTCGACTACTTATCGTTATAAATGTTTTACCGATTCTTAACCTTTATATACTCAGTCTCCAGGGAATCATGTCAAACCCTACTTCTCCCAATTATGTATCTATTTCACTAAAATTACTAAACTGTTATGCATACTCATTTATTTTTATGATTCCCTAAAACTTTCTCAGGAATTTTCGGTGGCACAACAGTCTCACTTATTTTCAAAACATCGTGAGTGGTACTATGATTTTAATAACTTTTCATGACCTTACACAATATTACTTTACATAAAATCCATCTCAGTTTATTGTTACCCCTTGATTATCTCACTATCCACCTTCGAAAATGAATTTGAACATTTTTCCTAAACTTTTGGAATACTACATCGCCTCATAACCCGTCACCTAGAAACACGTCAATTAATTTGTATGCGACTTTAACCTATCATCTTATAACATGTTCACCCCGAGTGGTGGGACTTATTCAACCCATAACTATCTACTATTTTGCATCAACATGTTGCGACAACTTCTGTCCGTTGCACTTGCTATTTCACTATCATTTTGTAAACAATTTTATTATTATTTTATAAACTATACTTCCACTATATTACAAACAGATTTACTATACTCTTAAGAATTTCTTGACTAATACCTTATAAATTAATAACCAGACTTACTATCAACTTATAGACTATTTTGTTAATCACATATAAACTATTTTGTAAACACCTTACAAACAAGTTTTGCCATTACCTTGTGAAACTATTTTACTATTACTTTATTAACCATTTCACTAAAATTTTATACACTAATTGTCACTATCTTACCAAATATTTCGTCACTCTTTTACAAACTACTTTACCACTATCTTATAAACTAAATCACTCATACTACTGCTACATAAACTGTTTTGGACTAGTTCCGAACAAACTATTTTGTTATCACCTTGCAAGTCGTTCTCTCAATTACCTTATACCCAAATTATCACCATACTATAAACCATTTTTGTTACTTTCTTACGAATTACTCTGCCACGATCTTATTAACTAAAAATACTTATTTACTATTACATAATAAACTGTTTTGTTATCATTTTTTTAAGTCGGTTTCCACTCTCTTGTGAATCTTATAAACTGCGTCGCTACTATATAAACTATTATGACAACTATCTTACAACAATGTAGTTAAGACGATATAACACTGAAAACCATAAAACATCCGAGCTAGAAGTTGTAGAAAATGCTGGTTTCCATAAAATAAAATCGCAACTATAACTAAAAGAAAGTTTTCTTAAACCATCGAACATCATACGAGTTGACTAGTCCGAGCATTACATCGTTACTCCTCGATTATACATAGCCTGATCACCTATGTCTAATTCAGAAAGAATCATGCAATGATGGGAGTAGTGGTCTCGGATCATGAATGGTCGGGTCTTAAAAAGGTAGCCACCTGAAATTGCATCTATAATTGTGCACTGAACCCTGTAGCTAAACGCCTATCTTTAGCGTCGCGCATACCTCGTTCTTGTCCTTCTTGTATTGTCTTGTTACGCCACGTTTCCACTATGCTTGCTAGACACTGAGTATTTTGTCATATCACGTTTTGATCAATTTTGATATGATGAGTCTTTTTCAATTCCGGTTACGTTACTTACAATTTATTCTTGATCTAACTAATATAATCTCATGCGACATCCTTTTGTAAATCTTTCACTATAACTCTTGTATTGAAGAAACACATGAACCTGACTCCATCTCCTACTAATCTTCGGGTATTGCAAATTTTGTGTGAGTACATAAGCATTTCATATCACCAACTTTCGCATCTATGCACAATACACTTTCGTCTTGGCTTTAACATGTCACGATCGCCCTTACCCCACACCTTTCACTTAATTGACAAATCGGGACTCATCACTAGCCATTTGAGGAACGACCTTCCATTGCTCACTAAACAAAACCTTCAAGGTGAATCAAGCTCCTCTATCCGAATCTATAGATAAAAACCTCACCATCAATTTTCACCATCTATCTCCATCAAGATTCAAGCTAGAGTCCTTTGTAATATCGAGTTTATTTTCAATCAAATCAAGAGTGTTATTGAACGAACTTCGTGGGTCAAATTACATCTTCAAACAGATTTTGGCTAACTTGCAATCCTATCTTTTTAGTTTCTCCAATTGGATGATTAGTCTGTATGTTATCAAATTTTGAAGTTTTTAAATCAAATTGAATTATGGGTTCTTTTGTAAAAATTAATAGTTAAATCATGGTGGTTAATTTGGTCAAATAAAAAGCTATTTGCTAAAGTACTTATTTTGGGCTTATTTCCAAATTCGAATGCTTATTAAATTTTTCTCAATTTTCTTGTGCTTATTTGTTCATGGTATAAAAAGCTATTTGCTAAAGTACTACCGAATTTTGGGTGTTTGATTCTAACTTATTTTCATTTTTGGTTCATATAACTTGCTGTCATAATTTAAACCTTAGGATTTGGGTGGCTTAAAAATGTTTTGACAAGCTAAAAGATTGATTTTTTTGATAGCTCGTTGTGACTAAACGAACCGGATTAATATTTTGAAAATGTAATTATAATTGGAATAAATTGTGGCTTTCGGTTATGATGAGCCGAGCTGTAGGCTAACGGTTTTGAACTTATTGTTTAGCAAATGTAATTGTTTATTTCTTTCGTAACCAATGGAATTAATACGCCGTAGTTATGACGAGTCGCGCTCTTTGTTGCCAATGGCTCCGAACTAGATAAACGGTTTATTTTTTCAAATTTTTTTTAGTTGTTTATTTTCCAGAAAAGGTTCAAAATTTCTTATCTTCCGAAAAATAGTATATATATTGTTTAAGTGTCATTTTTCCGAAAATTCTATTATTGTTTATTAATTAGCATGCATTATTTTATAAACCATATTATTTCTTGTCTTTAGATTTTGGATTAGCCATAGTTGATTATAGTGCACTTTTGGATTTGACGATCCAAAAGGGGCGTCTCGGGTTTAGAAGGTTTTCTTGAAGTTTCTTGGTGTTTTATTGAAGTTTTCTTGAAGTCTTCTTCAAGTCTATTAAAGAGTCATCTCTTCAGCCCTTAAGCTCATTCGAAACCTAGAAGAGAGGGGTTTCATTAGCTTTGGTTCAAGTGGGTCGTTTTTATTCAAGCCATAGATAAGTTGATTGTGATTTTTCACTTCTTGTAAGTAAATCCCACCATTTCCCTTTGATTTTTGCTCATGGAAATGAATTTTTGTTATTCAATTAAATATGGGTTTTACCTCAGTAGGTAAACCTTCTTTATGATAAGCATGTTATACTTGATTCATTATGGCCATAGGTTAAGGGTGATTGTGTTTAGGATAAGTTATGTTTAGGTTAGGGTTGATTTGTGATTTCTGAAATAATAGGCTGTGATTATTAAATGTTTTTAAAATGAAACGTGGTGTTATAGAATTTGTAAAAATTATACAGACCTAGATGTATGTCCCAGGATCATGTGTAAAAAAGGCTCACTATTAGAAGTGTTAGAATGATTAAAATGTGATTTTTATGGTAAAAATGGTCAGATTCTGTATACTGTTGGTAAACGGGGCATAACTTTTTGAAAACCAAATATGCTACGTGTACTATAAAAATAGAGCTATCACCTCCAATTGGCCTCACCTTTATAGGACCTATAGATTTCAAATGGCGGCCGATATGGTAAGCCGTAAAATTCAGTCACACTTTTCTTTAGGACAGGTCTGTAAAGAAAATTTATAAAAAGTGGTTAGACCTGCAAATTTTTGAGTAAACTTATTTTTACAGTACACTAGGGACTTAAAGGAAACGAGGGATATAAAGAACTAAAATTTGGACTTACGGTTTGCATGTAGTGATTTTTGGAAGTCGGGGAAAGTTTTCAGCCATTAGTAAAACTAAGGAAATGTGATAGGTAAACAACTCGAGAACTTACTATTTTTGGAAACCATGACCATATGACTTGGGAAAACTTTTAGTACAATGACTTGGCTGTATGAATCAAGTATAATAATGTGCATTCACTCTCTTATTCAATTAGCATTCACGTAGACGCATTTCTTGTTATAGGTCCTTTCTAATTCTGCTTTGTTTTTTCAGTTGTCTTTGTTCGTGCTCTTTCACTCCACTACTTAAGGTGAGTTTATAGCCTCGCTTTTACTCATTTAAGTGTTTTATAAACCTCGCGAGGGGGATATATGCTAGTTTTACAAACTGAATACAAGTAGTTTTTGGTATGCTTGACCCGATTACATGATTATAGACATTGAGTATTTCTTGCCAATTAAGTCCCCATCATGAACCGTTAATTCTGTAGGAAACGCTAGTATTATGAATATGCATATTTGGCTGGGCGGGACTGACCGGGTGAGTAGCGCTCACATATAACGGTCACATAATATTGAGATATATGTGGTAAATGGCAAATATTACCTTCTCGGGGCACTATTAATCTAGGTTAAGGTTCGGTGTCATGAACTCTATGCTATAACCTGATAACCCGATAAGTAATGAACATGCTTGTCGTCCGATGAATAATACTTGTATTCAACTGATTACTTATTAAACTCTATGAATTCACTCAACTTTATGTTAACTTTTTAGCGTGTTTATCTCAGGTCCGTAAGTGGCTTCAGCTTGGATGGGCGGCTCAAGAAGTGTGTGGAAAACTAGAAGGGGGGGGGGGTTGAATAGTTTTACGTCCGTTTTAAAATTTATGAAAACAAGTTTGTTTTAAAACTTCGATTCTAGTTGTTTTTGTGTTTTGAATGTGCAGGTACGGATGTTTTTGAAATGGACAAAAATCAATAAGAAAACGACGAAACCGAGCACGAGATATGGAAAGAGTGAGAAAAGCCAAGGCCGGGAAGGAATTTTTCAAGTGTGGATCTCAATTATGCTTTACATGACAAAATTAGTCCTTGGAGAATCAGAAGTTGTCATATTTAGCCATTGGATTAACTTTTACAGCTTAGCAATTTTAGTCCCTAAACCAAAGACTTTATTCAACTTAAATCCTAAAACCTAAACAAATTAATAAAACTAAGCCCACCAGCCTATCCCATATAAACCCAAAACCCGGCCTACAACCCTAATCCCATACCCTGTCAAAACCCAACCTCAGTCAAAATATAATAAAAAAAACCCCACGCGCCATATTTCACCCCCAAATCATTTTACCCTGCATCCTACCCAAGAACCCTAATTATCTTTACCCAAATTAACCACTCCCACCTCAAAATAACAACAATTAAGGGTATTTCGGTACAATTACCTATACCCATGACACATCTGACAAGGGGAATGACACGTGGATGATTGTGAGTGGCTAAGACGCGTCATTGGATCAATTAAAGAGCTGTGATTGGCTAAATCATGTCACAAGGGATCTAATGATGGGATATTCTTTGAGATGCTACTTCTAGATCTTTCCAAGGACGCTCCTG
>LBNU01001191.1:3029-43414 GCA_014162995.1 Artemisia annua | reverse complement strand
TAAGGGTGGTGGCAATGTTGCCTAACCATGCCTAATACTAATATGTAATTAGCCAATAGAATTAAGCCAAGTAATTTCATGCCTAATCATGCCTAATCATGCCTAATTAGTGGCAATGTTTCTCTCTACCATGTCAATGCACCAACGGTCATGACATCAATGCACCAACGGATCTATTTTGCATGTTTCTCTCTACACCGAATCGGTAATTCTTACCGATTGTCTTGCCGATTGATGCATGCCGATGGACTGGCAATGGGTTTGCCGATTTATGCCGAGCCATACCGAGCCACACCGAGCCACGATGCCACCACCCTAATAGCATTGGTTGCAATACTTTAAAGCACTTTTTTTAGGCATGCTTTTAAAAAAAATAAAAAATAAATACAAAGGAATTTAATAAAAGAAAAAAAAAACCGTCTATGACAATAACTACCTAATTAATGTTATTTTTAAAATACCCCTAACATGAAAAATACTTGTTATTATACACATTGTACAAACTAATAAAACACACAAAGTTTCATACAATTTACACATGGTTTTAAAAAACGGACCGGACCAACGGGTTCAACCGGGAACCGGAGTCACCACCGGTTCGGTTAGCCCATAAAAATCGTCCGAAAATGATATTAGTAAATCAATATAATTTCAAAACGCATACTAAATTACAATGTTCAAAAATTATCATTAAATCGCAAGAGTGCCTCGAGAACATACATATATACCTTTTTTTTGATAAAACTTACCGTAAATACTAAAAACTTTGTTTTATAAAAATCGGACAATTTTTTCAAAGCAAAGGATGCAAAGGTGCTAAGTGCTAAGTGCTAAGTGCTAAGTGCTAAGTGCTAAGTGCTAAGTGCTAAGTGCTAAGTGCTAAGTGCTAAGTGTGCTTATTATATATTTTATATTTATTACATATATTTGTATAATAATTATTATACTCTTTAAAGTAGCCCACATGACTTTTTGAATATTTGGTTTTTCTTTATCTATATAAGTACTCTTTTAGTTGTATCATTCATCTATGTGGGACAAATATAACAAACATTTTTTTTACAGAACTAAATTTTCTTCAGTATAATGTAAGTGATTTTTAAATTTCGTAATGGTGTTATTATTTAATGACAACTTGCGAATGCGTGTCATTGTCAACTACTTTAACATCATACCTTTACAATATATCAGCTACCAACTTAGTACTGTCACAACATCACGTGGGTAATCTACAATTTTTATATGAAAAATATTGTTATTACATATAAGTATTCAAAACCAAAATTGTCGGTATCCGTATGTCTATTGTATCGTAAAATATAGAACTAAAAGAAATTTTCGTTGGATACTATTATTGCATGGTACCCGCCGCTGCAACGCGCGAGTACACTGCTAGTTATAACAATGACTTAAAGAGTGAATGTTTATTCATGATATCTTTAAATCTTGAATCTTGAATATTAAAAATTTAATTTTCAATTAATGTAATTTGCCTAAATTACTCCTAAGTATCCTGATCAATTATATGACGGATGTCGCCCTACACTAAATGGCCGCGGCTAAGCAAACTGCAACTCTGCGGAAGATGGTTGGCTCGGCTTTTAATTAAAGTGAGATATCACAAAGGATTGGGTATAATCCCTGGTAGGACGAACAAGGCAAAACGAATATCCACCAGTGTCAGGGGATTCCATGCGGCCTTCAAATAAGCCAACGCTTCGTTCTCCGGATCCAAAGGTATGGAGTGGAACCCAAGTCACCAATCACATGACCCACCCAAAGGGGTAGGGACTCCTTCATAGGAAAGGAGGGTTGACTAAGGTGTTACCTTAAAAGGACAACTTGGGGAGCACGTAGTAGCACAGATCCCAAAGATAGCATAAGTCACCTAAACGACAAAATGGCTCAGATATCGACGCCTCACGTCCCTATCTCCGACAGAAGCATGCTATTATCCACTGGATAATAGAGTGCATCACCACTCATGATCTACAGGTAACAAAGAACCTCACCTATAAATACCAACACTTGGTCATGAAGGGTAGGATCACACTCACACTCTTATTACTTACAACCTCACTTTCATACATAACTCCTCTAACTAATACTTATTCTTACGCCCAAGGTCGATCGTGGGAGCCCCCTCCCACGGTGAGACTAATGATATACTTTTCTTAGCAGGTTCAAGTTATTTGAATCATATCCAAACCAAGATTAGAAGATGAATCCTCGTCAATTTAGTAAGCTAGCTTTACCCGCTAAACTATGGTTCATCATATCCCTTAATACACCTTAAACTTGTTCAATTTTAAACTTGGCAACTTTGTAAAATATGTACTATATTAATTTTAAAAAGCACACTATTTGTATTTTAAAAAACACACGATTTATATCAAAGGTCGAACCAGAATCACGATTTCGTAAGTATAATTATTTGTCGCTATACAATGTCGCTTTGTGTGGGTATACGTCTAGTATACAAGCTAACGGTTAACTAATACTCCCTTCGTCCCAAAATAATAGTCCTCAATTGACTTTTAAAGTTTTTCTTATTCAACTTTGACGTTAAGTATTTTTGTTGTGTTATATAATACTTGATGAAAATTATACTAATGAAAATACATTTAAAATCCAATCCATTCATATATTTTGCATCAAGTATTATATAACACAAACAAAAATACTAAATGTAAAAGTTGAATAAGTAAGACTTTAAAGTCAAACGGAGATTATTATTTTGGGACAGAAGGAGTAGTTAGACTTGGGTTGGATCATATTTATGTCTTGTCCTAAAGGCTTTAGTAATTAAACATTATTTATTTATGCATTGACAATTTCTATGTTGCTGTCTCTTACTCTCCCTCTCCCCCTCACACATCCATAAAATTACACAGAGTATAAACCTGAAAACCTCCAAAGCTCTAAAAAAACCCGTAGCTGCCAGATTCAGATGTAGAATGTGCCACACGTTGCCACACACTAGATCCGTCCATGGTTATAGGTAAAATAGTTGACATGACGGATATAACTCATATCTATAACTTGGATTATATCTTGTGCTCTACCTCCTTTTCGTTTTTCATAACATTCGTTACTTTGCTCATCTCTTACTCCCATTGGCGTAAGTCGTCTAGTGATTTTAAGAATTTCAAAAACAATTGATTACTGCACAACATAGCAGTTACAAGTATTCACCTCTACAATACCTCTAACTAAATCACTTATTACAGAAATAATGAAAATATCAATTAATCGTGAAAAGGTAAAAGCGTAATAATAAGGATTTAAAACATATCTTTTTAAGGGTACATTTAGTCCCTAAACTCGTATGTATTTGATCAATTATTGCCTTATTATTTTTTTATTTTTTTTATTATTTTTTTTGCATTTAGGTACTTGGGACGCAAAATCTGAAAACCGGCATGTTTTGGGCTATTTTGGACAAAGAAATGAAGAAAAATGACCAAGTCGCGAATCTGTCAGGAATGGGACCCTGACGGCGTCACAACTTACTAAGTGACGCCGTCACTTGTATTGGAATACCAAGATTCATAGTAAATTTACATGAGACGGTTCAGACTTTTTAAAGAGAGACGACGTCACACATCATGACGGTGCCAGAGACACAAGGCGACGCCGTCACAACGGCGGTGGTGTAATTGAAGAAACACTAATGATGGCGGGTTGACGGCGGTCATAACCATAACGTGACGCCGTCACACTTGTAATACTATATATATTTTTTCGCATGTTTTTCATAATTCGTGTAACACTTTGGAGAGGCAAACCCTAGACGAATTTTGCAGCTTTTGTAAGGCTTTTACAACCCCCAAAACTCATGTTTCATTGAAGTTAAGTAATTCGTATTTAATCATTCAATATGCCTATGTGTTGTTTGATTATATGCTTTTCTTTTCTTCACTTTTACATGTTAGGCTAGATTTATTATTTTTTGCTTAGATGTAATGAAACTCAGTTAATAATTATTGATTGTTGTCTCTTGTTTAATTGGTTGCCTTGCGTTAGGAATAAAAAAACTAGCTTAACTCTTATATGTACTAGCTTGTACATCTTATTAAATTAAACCCTAGAGTGCGCTAGTGGTTTTTTTCGTTGTATTTATTACGTGAATTGCGGTGACTCCTCCCAAACTAACCAGTCAACCAGGTGTGGTCAACAAGTCAAATCTGAGAGAGGAGAGATCAATTTATGATCCGGTGCAAGCATAGTGTATTCCCGGGTCGTTATGTCCCAGCGAGATTGAAATTGTATTTGGAAAATGTTCAAGGGATTCAGTGATTGGGAATAGTAACAAATAATGATTTGGATTTAATTACACTACTGATTGATTGATATTCAGAAAAATAAACAGTATAAACAGTCACAAGATTACAAATATAAACAAACGTAAACCAAATTAAAATCAGATACGATTATGAACAGATAAAAAGGTGAGATTTGAACAAATTTAAACTAAAGGGGGTGAAAATGAAATTTTTATAAACTTATTATTAAAAGAAATTTTATTATTTAATATTAATTATTAATTAAAAACTATTTAATTAATAATACTAAAATGACTTAAATAATTACGAAAACTTTTACAATACTAATTAACCATTACAGGAATCCTAAAAAATTATAAAAAGTTAATAAAAATTATTATTAAACTATTTTACTAATTATTAACTTAATTACTAATTAAAAGCTAATTAAACTAAATTAATTAAGAAAAATAGCAAATGAACAGTAACAATTATGAAACTATTTTCTAAAAATACTTTATAATATATAAAACCTAGGATAAATATAAAAAGATACTAGTGTTCAATAAAAATTAATAAAACTATTTAATTAACTAATATTACTTAATTATTATTTAAACTAATATTAATTATAATAAATACTAAATGAAAAGATAAAAATCTGAGAAAATTACTAGAAATACTAAAAGATGTCAGGAACTTATGAAAAATATAAAAATGGAAAATGCTTTTTGAAAAAGCTAAACAATAAGCCAAATGGCTTAAATAGAAGCTATCACTTTTTAAAAGTGATGATTTTGTGATTTTTCTTTTTGAAAACTATTTATACACTGAAAATAAGCAACTTTTGTGAAAACACTTTTGCTTAAGCTAAAAAATAAGCTTTGTGCAAGCTTTTGTTCTTGACAGATGGATTTTTTTGGATTTTATATGGATTTTTGATGAAAAAGCTAGTAATAAGCTACACAGAGAGAACCAGAGGTAAAACAAGCTACAACCTAATGAGATGCACACAGAACAAGCTCAAACAACTGAGAAAACACAATGAAAAAGCTAGGAAATGGAAATAAGCAATTCCACAACACCACAGACCAAACAGGTTTTAGGGAGTGATTGCAGGCAATAAAAAACTAGGGGCAAAAGCTCTTGAGCCAAAAGGGAGCTTGGATCCTAGAAGCTAGTACAACTGGCTTCCAAAATAACCAAGTTACTCAGGGCTAGCTTAGGAATTGGACCAAGAAAAGGGCTTGTGAAACTGTCTATGCTCACACTGATGAGTGAATAAGAACTCAAATGGCAGTGTGATCAAATTGGTACACAAGCTCAAATCAAGCGAACCACAGGCAAATACAAGCTCAAGCAACCTAAATACAACTAAAAATAACCATAAAACAACACTGGATCACACAGAATCAAGAAATCAACAAACTCAGTATACTTATGAACAACAAAATGAACAGTGGGCAAGGGGCAAATAGATAAGCCAAAATAAGCTAACAAACAAGCACTTAAGGATAAATCAAATATGCAGCTAACAAGACAACCCAGATAGCTTCCCAAATCACCAATTTTCAGGTCTAAACTCCAACAAATGAGCAAGATGTGGGATAAAGAAAAATGGGTGAGACTGGGTGAGCAGGGGAGGTTAATGCTCAACAGGCCAGGTTCAAGGCTAATTTTTGTGAGCAAATTAGGTTCATACTCGGATTTTTTTCTTGATTCTTATACACAACCCACCAAAGAACACAAATTAACAATAATTTCCTATTTCCAATACATATTAAACATTGTGCATGTTCATAAAGATCTGTTCATTTGAAAGTTGTAAGAACTTTTGACTTTTTATGAAAACACCAAGGTTTGACTTTATTGAGATTACACTGATCCTAAATGGTTTAATATGATATACTAACCTAGTATAAGACTGAATTAAGCTAACCTAACAAGTTTTAAGGCTATATGATGATTATGACAACTATAACTCTTAACAGTGTCCACAGAGATAAAAATTAAGGCCAATTTTGACTTTTTGTTAAGAACACTGAGATTTTATGGCTAAAAAGACCTATGTGGACCTAATGTAGCAGGTTTCAACAAATAACAGCAACAAAAACTCACTCAAGCTCAGTGATGCACACTGAACCAAACACTACCTTATAGACAGTGATAACGAGATTTTAAAAGAGAACCACTGATTAAGTCCATGAACTTGATTCCAGAGGTTATATAGTGGAATAGTAAGACCATTTAAGCACACATACATACACAAAGACAGCAAATGCTCATGAATCAATGATATGCTATTTAGGCAATACAAAGTAGAATCTTAGTAACATGCATTCTGGTGAACAAATAGATTCCAAATAGCATCACAACAACTCTAATTCACTAAATAAGCTCAAGAAACACAGATACAAGCAACTATAAGAACTTATATAGTTAATGGCTAAAAATTGAAAAGTGAGCTTACAAATGCTTCCAAGCCAAGAACAATGAACCATGGACCAAGAACTAACCTATAGTCCCCCCTGAGACACTAAACCACAGCCATCCAGTATTTATTGTGCTCTAGCCTTCTTTAGTCTTTTATTTATTTTTTTTATTTTTATTTTTTTTTATTTTATTATTTTTTTTCAGTGAATTTTTCTTGATTTTTTGTATTTTTGATTTTAACACTACAACTGGTTTTAAGGTTTCTAATAGCTTATAGAAGCTATATGGGAGCTTATATGAGCCTAAGAGTCCATGAACAACACTTACAACAACATCAAAATACTATGGAGATTTTCAAAAGAAAATAACATAAACCGAGAATGGAACTTTAACACTGCAATTGATGATTGTAAAAGGTTTAGAATACAATGATATTACTTAATTCAACACTTGAAAGCTAACTATTACTCTGAAACTTGAAAATTTAGAAATACGATATTAAAATTTTACTAAAAACTACTACACCCTTCATTCTTGATTCCTTCTTCTTTTATAGACATCCAAAGGTTCCTTTAGGGTTTCTGAGCAATTCCCACAGCCATTGGATCAATTTCACTCAATCTGAGCCCTCCACGTGTTTTGGCGCCAAAATGATATTTGCAATTTGTCTGTTTTTCATAGCAAGAGGGGGGTGGTGGCATTAAATGTTGTTGTCTTGTTAGGTAGAAGGTGGTTTGGGCGGTGGGATGTGATGGTGAAGGTGGGGGTGGTGGAATTGACATGTTGCAGGCACAAGTTGGGGACGAAGGGGGGAAGAGGGTGTGTTTGACTGGGGTTTGACTAGGGGGTTGGGATTATTATAAAAATGGAATGGGCTGGTGGGGTGATTGGGCCAAAGGAAGATGGGTGGGCTGTGTTTGTGTTGGGTTTGTGTTTGTGTTTGGGTTGGATTTGGATTTTGGGTTTATTACTAATAAAGGGTCCGTTTGTTTTAGTAGCTAAATAAGCACAGGGACCAAAAGTGTAATATTCTGAAAGTTGAGGGTTAGGTTTTGGCAACTTTCCAAAATTAATCAAGGGACAAAACTTACCATATTCAAATAACCCAAGGACCATAAATGATAATTCTCCACTTTTGAATACCCAGGGACCAAATCTGCCAATTGTGAAACTTCAGGGGCCAAACTTGTAAATTCTCCAAACTTTTCACCCAAGGACCATTTTTGCCAAAGTTCAATAACACAAGGACCATGATTGATAATTTCCAAAATTTTAATCCCAGGGACCATTTTTGATAATCTTGCAAAGTTCAGGGACCAATTGTGACAACTTGTGATTTTCAAAGGACTTTGGTTGACTTTTCTTCCAAAACAAATGCTCAGGGACTGATTTTGTCAAATTTTGAAAGTTGAGGGACTGATAATGCCAATTATGCAAACTTTGTTCGTTTTTTCATCTGTTTTCAATCATTTTGCACATGAAACATATAAAACACAATCCAGGGATATTTTCTGTATTTTGATGCATTTCTGAATGTTTTTGCAGTTTAGATTGGACAAAAATGATGAGTATTTACACACTCATCAATCCCCCACACTAAAATATTGCTAGTCCCTGTTGGGTTTTTTTGATTTGACGATACAAAACAAGAAGAATGAAACATGAAGGGCTTGAAGTGACAAGAAGGGAAACTACAAAAAGATGGAGGATTTGGAAGATTCTAGAAGAATATTTACTTTCCTAATTATATTAGAATTGTCTTTCTTGTAAACCCTAATCCTCTAGTATATAAAGAGAACATGGGTCATTAGTTTAATTGTACGTACAAAATGTAAACACCAAAGGTGTGTGTGTGTGGGAACCTAGGCGTAGGGATTTGGGAAAACGCCTAGGGTTAGAGTTTTAGTTAGTTAGTTAGTACAGTCTCAAGGTTGTTCTACCTTGATCAAGTAGAATTGGGGCTGTTAATGATTGTTTATTAGTGTTAGAGATTTTGAATGTAAAACATTGTTCATAATAATGTTGATTCTATGTTTGAATATTCCGCCTTCATTATTATGTTTTCCTAGATATAGATAATATTAGACCTAGTCTAAGAGCTACAAGGATCTTATCAATTGGTATCAGAGCCTGGGGCTCGTGATATCTGGGATCAACAAGGTTTTACTGTCGAGAGAGAAGCAGCGTTGGATTGGTAAAGTCGATTTGTTGTTAAATTTTTTTTTTTTTTATATATAATCGACTTTTTACACAATTAAAGGGTTATTAATTAAAGCGTTTGTCGTATGCTGCTTGCAAATCTGATTGGAGGTTTTATTTTTGTCGCATGTGGTGAGTAAATATGATTGGCTGATTCACAATTGATAACCTCGTATTTATTTAAGATAGTGGATCGGTGTCATAATGGGTTGGAATAAACAATAGTTTGTGCGTTGAAAATGGTATGTCGAGAATCAGTATCTGAATGGGTGATTAATTGATGATAACCTCGTACTATGTTGATGGGAATGATTGGTCAACGTGGCTGCTGCTGTTGATCTAATTATTAGGATGGCACATTTTGTTTGTTTATTAATTGATTTCTGATGCTGCTGCATTTATTGATATTCATGATGGTGTTTGGAACTTTCTGATGCTGATAAGAATTTGGTAGATGTATTGGTTAAAAGAATATGGTTACTGGTCTTTTGCATGGAACAGATACAAGCAGTTTTGTGGACTGAGGTTATATTTTTTAATGCTGCGTGAAAGTACTACTCGTATACTTCAAAGTACTTCTTGCCGAATGCAAAGTACTGCTACTCTTTCAAAGTACTGCTTCTACTTCAAAGTACTGATATTATTGAAAGTTTTCGAAGGTTCTGCTCGATGAAGGTACTGTTCTAATGAAAGTACTGCTTCACGTTTTCAACGTACTGCTCTCTCCAACGTACTGTTCTGTTCAAAGTACTGTTATATTCAAAGTACTGCTGTGTTTGAATGATTTATGGAGACACGTAAAGAGCTTTATGGTTCAATATATATGCATGGTTTACGAGCAGTAAGGGGAAGTATCTATGAGTTTGATTAATTTTGGTACACAAAAACAAGAAGAGTTTGGTTTATGTTCTTACAAGATTAAAGGCTCGTATTTGGTTCTTATGGATTAATTGATTACGAAGAATGTTGAATATCATTTATTTGATGTTGTAGTTGAGTTTCACAGGTTTGTGTTCTTATCATATAGCTTGATGAATCTAGCAATGTGTGATTTTTCTTATGATGCTCTATGCACACATTGGCTATCACTTAAAGGAGTTACATTGTAGTGCTCAGTGTCTCATATTAGTTGAGGATTTTGTCAAGGGATTGCGGTCTACTTATATTTATGGTTTCGTATAAGTATGGAGTTCCGTGAATAGTACAAGATTTAAGACACAAGTTTGGGAAATTCTACTTCTTCATCAAATTCGTTATACTCGGTTTTCTTCACAAGTGATCATTATAAGGAGCTTACAGAATTGAAGATTCAAGAAGATGGTAAACATGTTGGTTTCAGGGGAAGCTTATTGATTAAATGTTTAACTATCTACATGCACCACTCAAGGGGAAGATTACATTGCATTCGTTCTCTATTTGTTGATAACAAAAAGGGGAAGAGATGTCTGAGTAGGTATAGCATGGTTTAAAAGGAAGACAAGATTGTTTCATTCATGGTGAGATTTAATTATCTCAATTTCTCTACTTCGTCTAGGGAAGTTCGTACAAGATTCGTGGTTGTTTTGTTACCATCAAATATGAGAAGATTGTTGGGTTTTATTGATTTGATGATACAAAACAAGAAGAATGAAACATGAAGGGCTTGAAGTGACAAGAAGGGAAACTACAAAAAGATGGAGGATTTGGAAGATTCTAGAAGAATATTTAGTTTCCTAATTATATTAGAATTGTCTTTCTTGTAAACCCTAATCCTCTAGTATATAAAGAGAACATGGGTCATTAGTTTAATAGTACGTATAAGATGTAAACACCAAAGGTGTGTGTGTGTGGGAACCTAGGCGTAGGGATTTGGGAAAACGTCTAGGGTTAGAGTTTTAGTTAGTTAGTTAGTTAGTACAGTCTCAAGGTTGTTCTACCTTGATCAAGTAGAATTGGGGCTGTTAATGATTGTTTATTAGTGTTAGAGATTTTGAATGTAAAACCTTGTTCATAATAATGTTGATTCTATTTTTGAATATTCCACCTTCATTATTATGTGTTCCTAGATATAGATAATATTAGACCTAGTCTAAGAGCTACAACGATCTTATCAGTCCCTAGCAATCTTTTATGAAAATTTAATGGATTTGATATCTCTTTACCAAAAGCCATTACTTCTGGAGTAGCCAAATGTTTTAGTATGATACTTTGATACACTAATAACCAAATGATTTTGAGCAAACCATCAGCTGTCAACGGATTTGATTTGTCTTTACCAAAAGCCGATTGCTTTTGGACTAGCCAACTCTTTGATAAAATTATCATCTTGGTGAGTTGATTACCAATTATGGTTTTCCACTGCCTTTACCACAAGCCATAACCTTGCGGGCTAGCCAACTCTTCACTATCAAAGATATGGTGAGCTGAATACCATACAATTTTTGGCAAATTGTCAGCCATAAACGGATTTGATATATCTTTACCTAGAGCCATTTGCTCACGGATTAGCTAGTCCTTATGTGGGTTAGACATGGTGGACTGATAACCATTTATCGTGTTAGTGCAAAGCACTTCCACCAAGTAAAAAATTTTAAAATTTTGGCCAAAATGGGGGTATTAGGGCACTAGAAGGTACATCTGTGATCAAATTCGCCAGAATTACCCCCCACACTTAGAATTGAATATTGCCCTCAATATTCAAAGTACCGGCTATTATGCCGACGCTTTGAAACGTAAAAAAAAGCTTAGATTTAGGTAAGTGTGGGAACACGATTTTTTTTCATTTATTTATTTTATTTTTTTTGGATCAAAAGCAGGGGTAACTCCCCCACACTTAGGTGTTAGAAAAGAGAAAGAAGTCAGAGACATGGGTGAAAACCCATGTTGTGCTAATGTTTTTGTTCACCGAGTCACTAGCTTGACTCGATCCCCGCATTCATTGGTTCATGGGGAAAGTTTGAAGATCCAGGACAACCATGGGTGGTATGTTCTCTCCAAAGTAGTGCTTTAACCGATGGCCGTTCACTTTGAAATTTGGACCATCGGGTTGAGATAACTCAACGGTACCTTATGGATAAACTTTTGCAATAGTGAATGGTCCAGTCCAACGGGTTTTGAGTTTACCCGAGAAGATCTTTAATCGTGAATTGAAAAGAAGGACTCGATCACCAACGTTGAAAACGCGGTTCTTTATTTTTGAGTCATGAATCTTCTTTGTCTTTTCATTGTAGATCAAAGAGTTCTCGTATGCCTGATCACGAAGTTCATTTAATTCATTCAGCTGAATTTACGGTGATCACCCGCTGTCTGAAGATCGAAGTTAGCATGTTTCAAGGCCCAGTAGGCTTTGTGCTCAAGTTCAATCGGTAAATGACATGCCTTTCCGTACACAAGCTTGTAGGGAGTACACCCGATGGGTGTTTTATATGCTGTACGGAAGGCCCAGAGTGCATCATCTAGTTTATCCGACCAAGAGGCACGGTTTTCACCTACGGTCCTTTCTAGAATTCTTTTAATACCACAGTTGGAAACTTCCACTTGCCCACTTGTTTGGGGGTGATACGCGGTAGAAAGACGGTGAGTTACACCATACTTTTGCACGACTTTGTCAAATTTTTCATTGCAGAAATGCGTACCACGATCACTGATTATAGCACGTGGAGTTCCAAAGCGAGCAAAAAGAGATTTCAGAAACTTTAGAACAACTCGGGCATCATTGGTGGGTAATGCTTTTGCCTCAACCCATTTTGACAAGTAGTCAACAGCCACGAGTATGTATTTTTTTCCTCGAGATGATACAAACGGCCCCATAAAGTCAATGCCCCAGACGTCAAAAATTTCACAGACTTGGATAGCATTTTGTGGCATTTCATTTCTTTGTGGATTGTGGTCCAGTAAAAACCGGAATCAAACACCTTTTTGGCGGTGTAATTTGGGCTATGATGTCCCCCAGTAGGTACAGCATGGCAAGCCTTGAGAATATCAATGGCTTCTTGACCATGAACACACCGCCGGATGACATGATCCGCACAGATTTTGAACAGATAGGGGTCATCCCAGAAGTAATGTTTAACATCTTTGAAGAACTTATTCTTCTGTTGGGACGACATCCCTTTCACAACAAAGTTACCCGCATGGTAGTTTGCAAACTCGGCAAACCATGGGGTAGTAGAATCACCACGAAAAGAAACCGCATTGAGTGTCTCGAGAGGAAATGTTTCATTTATTTCCTTTTTCTCGAACACATCTTGGTGAGGGTTTTCTAATCTGGACAAATGATCAGCCGCTAGGTTCTCAGCTCCTTTTTTATCATGGATGATGATATCGAATTCTTGCAGGAGGAGAACCCATCGGAGCAATCTCGGCTTTGCATCTTGTTTGGCAAAGAGATATTTCAGAGCCGAGTGATCCGTATACACTATGCATTTTGTCAGGATTAAGTATGGTCGGAATTTCTCAAAAGCATACACCACGGCTAATAACTCTTTTCCTTTGTGGTGTAATGATTCTGAGCCTCAGTCATAGTTTTACTTGCATAATGTATAGGCTGAAAGTGTTTTGTTTTTCGTTGCCCCAAGACTGCACCTATAGCAAAATAACTTGCATCGCACATGAGTTCAAAATGTAGGTCCCAATCGGGGGCAACTAAGATGGGTGCTTCGGTAAGCTTTTTCTTCAGAGTTTGAAAAGCTTCGATGCACTCTGGAGAGAAGATGAAAGGAGCATCATTCTCAAGAAGATGAGTCATGGGCCGGGCGATTTTAGAAAAATCTTGTATGAATCTAAGATAGAATCCGGCATGACCAAGGAAACTCCTAACACCTTTGACAGTTGTGGGATGAGGCAGCTTGGCAATGATATCAACTTTAGCTCTGTCAACCTCAATCCCATTCTTAGAAATCTTATGGCCGAGGAAAATGTCTTCTTTGACCATAAAGTGACTCTTCTCCCAATTTAGACAAAGATTGGTGTCTTCACNTATGAATCTAAGATAGAATCCGGCATGACCAAGGAAACTCCTAACACCTTTGACAGTTGTGGGATGAGGCAGCTTGGCAATGATATCAACTTTAGCTCTGTCAACCTCAATCCCATTCTTAGAAATCTTATGGCCGAGGAAAATGTCTTCTTTGACCATAAAGTGACTCTTCTCCCAATTTAGACAAAGATTGGTGTCTTCACATCGTTTAAGCATGTTTTCTAAATGGGAGAGACAAGATTGGAAAGAATCCCCAATGAACGAGAAATCATCCATAAAGATCTCCATATTTTTCCTGATCATGTCGTGAAATATGGCCATCATACACCTTTGGAACGTGCCAGGAGCATTACATAAGCCAAAAGGCATACGTCGGTAGGCAAAAGTTCCGCAGGGGCATGTAAAGGTGGTCTTTTCTTGATCTTGCGGATCAATGGGAATTCGAAAGTAATCCAAGAAACCGTCTAGGAAACAATAGTACACGTTTCCCGCTAATCTCTCGAGCATTTGGTCCATGAAGGGTAGAGGAAAATGGTCTTTACGGGTAGCGTCATTTAACTTTCGATAGTCAATGCACACTCGCCATCCCGTAACCAATCGAGTTGGAATCAATTCGTTTTCTTTATTTGTGACAACAGTAATGCCACCCTTTTTAGGAACACAATGAATGGGACTAACCCAAGGACTATCAGAGATAGGGTAAATCAATCCGGCATCAAGAAGTTTGATAACTTCTTGTTTGATAACCTCATGAATTTTAGGATTAACCCTTCTTTGTTGTTGGACTGCTGGTTTGAAGTCATCCTCCATTAAGATTTTGTGGGTACATAATTCACGGTTAATACCCTTGATATCGGAGAGTTTCCAAGCAATGGCTTGCTTGTGTGACTTTAAAATCTTTATAAGAGCAGCCTTTTCCTCATCACTTAAGTCTTTTGCAATTATGACGGGTAATTTATCATCACCCTCCAAAAATGCATACTCAAGATGAGGTGGTAAGTCCTTAAGTTCGACCTCAGGAAATTCATCAGTTTTCTCAATTGATTTAATTTCCTCTTTATGAAGTTTTTGTGGAAGAACAGGAGGAGGAGAGGGATCTTCATTCAACAGCTTCTCATGGAGAAGGATATCCTTTTCCGGGTCAATTTCTTGGTTATCAATTCCATCGGGAATTGAATCACTTTTGAGAAAGGCCTCTATGTCCTCTAAGATGAAGTCACCTCCCTCAAACGGAGTGAGAGAAGGAGAAGAATTAGCAATTAAAAGTTGAGAGGAGGGAGTGGGATTGCCACTCAAAGAATTATCGGCGAAACCAAGAATTTCTTTAGAATACTCTTCCGAAGCAACATCGATGACATCGATTCTATTAACTTCCGCTGAGTCATAATTGGAAGAGTACCTTGAAGTTTGATCAAGGATGAATGTGATGGCTTCATTACCAACACGTAGAGTGATTTCTTCATCGAATACAACAATCAAAGCACGACCCGTTCTTAGGAATCCCCTCCCTAAAATAAGAGGAACCCTCGGATCTGCAGGAAATTGGAACTTTCCTACTTTTACAAACACGTCCTCAGCAATGCCGAGGGGACGAGATATGGAACGGTCTGCAAGCTCAAGAGTCATGCAGGTAGGAGTGAGTTCAGGAAGAGAGAGTCTCTTCCAGACTGAGTGAAGCATCAGGTTGATGCTTGCACCAAGATCGGCCAAGGCAAAGCATTCAACCATCCCCGGGAAAATGCAAGGAATGAGAAATTTCCCGGGATCTCCCAGCTTTTCGGGAAGCTGTTTCAACAGAACTGTAGAGCAGTTTTCATTTAACGGAGTTTTTGCCATCTCAAAGAGTTTTTCCTTGTTGTTTAACAAGTTCTTGATTGTTGATGCAAACTTGGGCAGCAGAAGAATAGCATCCGCAAAGCTTATATCAAAATGTAATTCTTGAAAAATTTTGAGGAATTTTTCCATTTGATGACCAGCCTTTTCACGAAGCTTTTGATCATTTAAATGTGATGGATAAGGAATTGAAGGCTTAGGGTTGGGTTTTTTAACGGGAGCTATTGGAGGTTCAAAAACAACTCCAGGTTTGGTTTTGGCTTTCGGGACAACCTGAGGATGGACGTTTGCGGTACTTTGTGGGCTAGTAATTTGCACTTTGTCCTTTGTCGTCTCAGGTTCACTTTCCACTACCTCGGGAGGAGGAGAAGAAGAGGTAGTAGGCATCGTGGGTCCATTATATGAAACTCCACTTCGGGTTGTGATCGCCTTAACATCGCCCCTCGGGTTAGCGATCGTGTTGCTAGGAAGTGTTCCTGAGCCCGAGGGTCGATCATTTAAAGACTTTTTAAGTTCAGAGATTTGGCTGACCAATAACCGATTTGTTTCCTCTTGTGATTTCATGAATTGTTTCAACAACTCATCGGAGGAAGATTGAGGTTGAACAACGTTTTGATTTTGGTTAGGAAAATTTTGAGCACGTGTTTTGAAAATTTCCTTGATTGTAGTTGTTATTACCCTGAAAATTATTTCCCTGATGAAAATTTCCCTGATTATGAAAATTATTACCCTGATTACCATGACCTTGATTTCTTTGAAAATTTCCTTGGTTTTGAAAGCCCTGGTTTTGACCGGAATTGAAATTCCCTTGGTTTTGGAAACCTTGGTTCATTCGATTTTGGTTCTGATTTTGATAAAAATTTTGGTTCTGGTTTTGAGCATTTTGGTTTTGAGATTGATTGAAACCGGGAGGTCCAAGGTAATTGTTGGAACAATAGCTTAAGAGATTACGGTCCCCCTGTGGTTGGTAAGAATTAACCCCCGCCTTGTAGGAACCTTGAGTAGCATATATGTTCTCATGAGCGAAGCCACCAGTGGCTGGGCACTCAGTATATGGATGTGGACCACCACATGTTTCACAATTTTGATTGACAGCTCTAACTTGATGATTTTGATTCGTCTGGTGCATCCGTAGAATCGCAGTGGACAAATCATCGAGCTTCTTGGTGAGAGCAGCCATTTCATTAGGGGCTGGAGTGACAGATTTACATGAATCATTCCTCTCAGCTGAGGAATCCCAAAAATTATGGTGGGCAGTCATGTTCTCAATAAGATCGTAGCACTCCTCGGGGGTCCTTTTCATGAAAGTCCCACCAGCAGCAGTGTTGATCGTGTCACGATGACGAAGTGTCAACCCATTATAGAAGGTATCTATGATGGTGACAAGAAGCATGTTGTGATTAGGACGATCGATTGCAAGCTTATAGCGTTCCCATGCCTCAAATAAGGACTCGTCGGGACGCTGTCTGAAGTTGCTAATATCATTTCTCAATTTTGTTACCATGGATGGTGGAAAATATTTTGCTAAAAACTTGGTAACCATTTCATCAAAAGTGTGTATCGAATTCTTCGGGAGACGATCAAACCAGGCAGTAGCATGATGAGTGAGAGAATATGGAAAGAGATATAAGCGAAGGCCGTCTTCGGTGACACCATTCTGCTTCATACTCTGGGTGACGGTTAAAAATTTATCGAGATGCTTGTTTGCATCATCACCGGGTAAACCATGGAACTGGCATGAATTCTGGACTTGCAGGATCATGTGGTGCTTGAGTCCAAAATCTGTGGCTTCAATAGTGAGTAGTGCAATGGGTCCTCCCCTCCCTTGCATGGTGGGCTGATACAGCTCCTCCATCGTACAGAGGTCGGGTTCTGGGTCATCCTTAGGAGGGGGTGGTGGTGGTGGTAGTGGCTCGTCGTCTGGCATGATAACGGGTTTTGTCTCTTCGACAACAGTATATAATTCAGCTACGCTTCTTCGACGATTACGCCTTGTTTGGGAACGAGTGCGCATGCACTAAAAACAATCACAATTAAAACAAGATCGAGGCAAAACGACAGAGAACTTAAACCAATAATCACATTATGAATGGCTTCTTTGAAAATGGTACACCAATTCACAAGGATACAATGGCAAGTTTTAATTTTTAGTTTGGGAACTTATTAATGGTCATACCCCCAGTTAGGTTGTATTCTGCCTTGGTTTGCGGTGGTAATATTTTATGTATTTATTCACAAGAAAACAACAAATGTTTTTGGCTTTTTGTGGGTGTGTGAAAAAACTTTTGGGATTATTTTTGGAATCGATTCGTTAACCGAAATCGTTCCTTCAAGACTACTCGCAGGGTGGCGGAAGAGAAGAATGGATCTCTTTTCAGTTCGCAATTTAATGTCAGAACTTCCGTATTCCACCTGTATAGGTTGTAATCTTAAAGAAAACGAAGTAATTTAACTTCACGATTTGTTTTGTTGTTTTTGAATTTTTTTGGTGTTGTTAACACTTTAGGAAAAGTGTTAATGACTTTTTCTGATATGATTAAGGTTTTTACAAAAATTTACAAAGTGGTGAAATTTGTACAAGGAGGGTTTTGAAAATCACTAAACTTAAACGTTTTTGAAAACACACAACAACCTTCCCGGCAGCGGCGCCAAAATTTGACTCCTCCCAAACTAACCAGTTAACCAGGTGTGGTCAACAAGTCAAATCTGAGAGAGGAGAGATCAATTTATGATTCGGTGCAAGCATAGTGTATTCCCGGGTCGTTATGTCCCAGCGAGATTGAAATTGTATTTGGAAAATGTTCAAGGGATTCAGTGATTGGGAATAGTAACAAATAATGATTTGGATTTAATTACACTACTGATTGATTGATATTCAGAAAAATAAACAGTATAAACAGTCACAAGATTACAGATATAAACAAACGTAAACCAAATTAAAATCAGATACGATTACGAACAGATAAAAAGGTGAGATTTGAACAAATTTAAACTAAAGGGGGTGAAAATGAAATTTTTACAAACTTATTATGAAAAGAAAATTTAATTAAAAAGAAAATTATTTTTTTGATTATTTTATTATTTAATATTAATTATTAATTAAAAACTATTTAATTACTTATTTAAACTAATTTAAATTACTAATAATACTAAAATGACTTAAATAATTATGAAATTTTTTACAAAACTAACTAACCATTACAGGAATCCTAAAAAATTATAAAAAGTTTATAAAAATTACTATTAAACTATTTTACTAATTATTAACTTAATTACTAATTAAAAGCTAATTAAACTAAATTAATTAAGAAAAATAGCAAATTAACAGTAACAATTATGAAACTATTTTCTAAAAATACTTTATAATATATAAAACCTAGAAAAAATATAAAAAGATACTAGTGTTTAATATAAATTAATGAAACTATTTAATTAACTAATATTACTTAATTATTATAAACTAATATTAATTATAATAAATATTAAATGAAAAGATAAAAATCTGAGAAAATTGCTAGAAATACTAAAAGATGTCAGGATCTTATGAAAAATATAAAAATGGAAAATGCTTTTTGAAAAAGCTGAACAATAAGCCAAATGGCTTAAATAGAAGCTATCGCTTTTTTAAAAGTGATGATTTTGTGATTTCTCTTTTTGAAAACTATTTATACACTAAAAATAAGCAACTTTTGTGAAAACACTTTTGCTTAAGCTCAAAAATAAGCTTTGTGCAAGCTTTTGTTCTTGACAGATGGATTTTTTTTGGATTTTATATGGATTTTTGATGAAAAAGCTAGTAATAAGCTACACAGAGAGAACCAGAAGTAAAACAAGCTATAACCTAATGAGATGCACACAGAACAAGCTCAAACAACTGAGAAAACACAATGAAAAAGCTAGGAAATGGAAATAAGCAATTCCAGAACACCACAGACCAAAGAGGTTTTAGGGAGTGATTGCAGGCAATAAAAAACTAGGGGCAAAAGCTCTTGAGTCAAAAGGGAGCTTGGATCCTAGAAGCTAGTACAACTGGCTTCCAAAATAACCAAGTTACTCAGGACTAGCTTAAGAATTGGACCAAGAAAAGGGCTTGTGAAACTGCCTATGCTCACACTGATGAGTGAATAAGAACTCAAATGGCAGTGTGATCAAATTGGTACACAAGCTCAAATCAAGCCAACCACAGGCAAATACAAGCTCAAGCAACCTAAATACAACTAAAACTAACCATAAAACAACATTGGATCACAAAGAATCAAGAAATCAACAAACTCAGTATACTTATGAACAACAGAATGAACAATGGGCAAAGGGCAAATAGATAAGCCAAAATAAGCTAACAAACAAGCACTTAAGGATAAACCAAATATGCAGCTAACAAGACAACCCAGATAGCTTCCCAAATCACCAATTTTTAGGTCTAAACTCCAATAAATGAGCAAGATGTGGGATAAAGAAAAATGGGTGAGACTGGGTGAGCAGGGGAGGTTAATGCTCAACAGGCCAGGTTCAAGGCTAATTTTTGTGAGCAAATTAGGTTCAAACTCAGATTTTTTTCTTGATTCTTATACATAACCCACCAAAGAACACAAATCAACAATAATTTCCTATTTCCAAACCATATTAAACATTGTGCATGTTCTTAAAGATCTGTTCATTTGAAAGTTGTAAGAACTTTTGACTTTTTATGAAAAAAACCAAGGTTTGACTTTATTGAGATTACACTGATCCTAAATGGTTTAATATGATATACTAACCTAGTATAAGACTGAATTAAGCTAACCTAACAAGTTTTAAGGCTATATGATGATTATGACAACTATAACTCTTAACAATGTCCACAGAGATAAAAATTAAGGCCAATTCTGACTTTTTGTTAAGAACACTGAGATTTTATGGCTAAAAAGACTTATGTGGACCTAATGTAGCAGGTTTCAACAAATAACAGCAACAAAAACTCACTCAAGCTCAGTGATGCACACTGAACCAAACACTACCTTATAGACTGTGATAACGAGATTTTAAAAGAGAACCACTGATTAAGACCATGAACTTGATTCCAGAGGTTATATAGTGGAATAGTAATACCATTTAAGCACACATACATACACAAAGAGAGCAAATGCTCATGAATCAATGATATGCTATTTAGGCAATACAAAGTAGAATCTTAGTAACATGCATTCTGGTGAACAAATAGATTCCAAATGGCATCACAACAACTCTAATTCACTAAATAAGCTCAAGAAACACAAATACAAGCAGCTATAAGAACTTATATAGTTAATGGCTAAAAATTGAAAAGTGAGCTTACAAATGCTTCCAAGCCAAGAACAATGAACCATGGACCAAGAACTAACCTATAGTCCCCCCTGAGACACTAAACCACAGCCATCCACTATTTACTGTGCTCTAGCCTTCTTTAGTCTTTTATTTTATTTTATTTTATTTTATTATTTTTTTCAGTGAATTTTTCTTGATTTTTTTGTATTTTTGATTTTAACACTACAACTGGTTTTAAGGTTTCTAATAGCTTATAGAAGCTATATGGGAGCTTGTATGAGCCTAAGAGTCCATGAACTACACTTACAACAACATCAAAATACTATGGAGATTTTCAAAAGAAAATAACATAAACTAAGAATGGAACTTTAACACTGCAATTGATGATTGAAAAAGGTTTAGAATACAATGATATTACTTAATTCAACACTTGAAAGCTAACTATTACTCTGAAACTTGAAAATTTAGAAATACGACATTAAAATTTTACTAAAAACTACTACACCCTTCATTCTTGATTCCTTCTTCTTTTATAGCCATCCAAAGGTTCCTTTATGGTTTCTGAGCAATTCCCACAGCCATTGGATCAATTTCACTCAATCTGAGCCCTCCACGTGTTTTGGCGCCAAAATGATATTTGCAATTTGTCTGTTTTTTATAGCAAGAGGGGGTGGTGGCATTAAATGTTGTTGTCTTGTTAGGTAGAAGGTGGGTTGGGCGGTGGGATGTGATNCAAAATCTATGCCATGCTCTTGTATGTAGCCTTTTGCTACTAGTCTTGCTTTATGCTTGACTATGTTTCCATTAGCATCTTTCTTTGTCTTAAATACCCATTTTAAGCCAATTGCTTTATGTCCTTTGGGTAAAGTGGTTAGTTCCCATGTATTATTTTTATTGATAGAATCTAATTCCACCTTCATTGCTTCGATCCATTTTTGATCGGTTGATGCTTCCTTATAGTTCTTAGGTTCATCTTCAACAAGTAATAATTTCTCAGTGTTTTCAAGTAAATCCACCATTGTTCTAAATCCTCTTACAGGCGAGTGATCATATCGTGAGTGTGAAGCTGTGGTTGATGTTGAACCACTATCACTCTGATAGGTTGATCGCATTGAATTGATTGGTGTATTTTGAGAGTTTACTCGTGATGAAATTGTTGATGGTGTGTGAAGTGTTTGTGATTGTGAGGGTGAGCTTGTTGTTGTCTTGTTAGGTAGAAGGTGGTTTGGGCGGTGGGATGTGATGGTGAAGGTGGGGGTGGTGGAATTGACATTTTGCAGGCACAAGTTGGGGACAAAGGGGGGAAGAGGGTGTGTTTGACCGGGGTTTGACTAGGGGGTTGGGATTATTATAAAAATGGAATGGGCTGGTGGGGTGATTGGGCCAAAGGAAGATGGGTGGGCTGTGTTTGTGTTGGGTTTGTGTTTGTGTTTGGGTTGGATTTGGATTTTGGGTTTATTACTAATAAAGGGTCCGTTTGTTTTAGTAGCTAAATAAGCACAAGGACCAAAAGTGTAATATTCTGAAAGTTGAGGGTTAGGTTTTGGCAACTTTCCAAAATTAATCAAGGGACCAAACTTGCCATATTCAAATAACCCAAGGACCATAAATGATAATTCTCCACTTTTGAATACCCAGGGACTAAATTTGCCAATTATGAAACTTCAGGGGCCAAACTTGTAAATTCTCCAAACTTTTCACCCAAGGACCATTTTTTCCAAAGTTCAATAACACAAGGACCATGATTGATAATTTCCAAAATTTTAATCCCAGCGACCATTTTTGACAATCTTGCAAAGTTCAGGGACCAATTGTGACAACTTGTGATTTTCAAAGGACTTTGGTTGACTTTTCTTTCAAAACAAATGCTCAGGGACTGATTTTGTCAAGTTTTGAAAGTTGAGGGACTGAAACTGCCAATTATGCAAACTTTGTTCGTTTTTTCATCTGTTTTCAACCATTTTGCACATGAAACATATAAAACACAATCCAGGGATATTTTCTGTATTTTGATGCATTTCTGAATGTTTTTGCAGTTCAGATTGGACAAAAATGATGAGTATTTACACACTCATCATGCGGCTTGTAGATCATAGGAGACTTAGTAGACTTTAAGCTTTTTTAGGGGAGACTTATACTTTGATAGAGTTAGGGCATATGGCACCTCCATACAACCAATAATAAGGTATACAACGCTCCAATTAAAATAAGGACGTGACAATTTGATTAATCAATAAAAGATAACTAGAGAGTGAAGATAATCTAAATGAACACATTTTCCTATCATAAGCGTTACCACCAATTTATTTTCCGCATAGTTAGTTTAATTTAGTTTTACTTAGTTGAATTAGTAGTTAAAACACCAACTGTTGAAACCCCGAGATTTTACTTGCTTTTATAAAAAAATTTAAAAAATATAAAAAGAATCCTACCTCACATTTAGACCTATATCGTCATACAATTCAGCCTTCACAATACTATTCTCCTAGAGAACGATCAATCCCCCGTGTCTTGCCTATACTACATTACAACGTTTAGGTACACTACCTAGGAGGATTGTAAAACTTCTTAAGGTTTACAATATCCGCATCACATAATTTTTTTTCTTCTTTTTTTGTAAACTGTTAAAAAATCAAAGCTAATAATACATTTTTCTTAAACAATACGTTTTGCATGATAGACACTAATTCTACAACAGAGAAAATAATATCATTTTCATTGTGTACTTTCAAAATACACATAGTTTAAAAAGATATGAACCCGACACTTATTTAAGAATTGGTTTTTGTCACGTTAGAGTCACACGAGAGGAACTCTTGATTACATCCAGCTATAGTACTGTATTTTTATATAAACTCTTCCTTACAACTGTTTTTATGACATAGTTGAAGACAAACTCTAAATATTTTGCTAACATAACAAGTAAAGAGACTAAAATGTATTTGTATTTGATAATATCCAAAATATTTTATAGATTTTGGATGCATTTGTTTAAACATTATGCACTGTTTCTAGGCGATTACTTATGCATGACAACGAGATTTCATAGCGGCAAACAGTTATAATTGCGATGTTTTGGTTAAGCATTTCGTGTAACATTTATACATATAACCTAAAATAATCAAAATGTAATTCAAGTATGTTGTAACATGTGATATTTTAACTCAGAACAATTCTTTAACTGTATTAATAAAAGTGTATAATTATGTTGAAATTTTATTTGAGAACATTGTTAAGACAACCTTATTTGAAGTTTTGCCATGTAAATGTTGTCTGTTTCAAAAGTGTATAGTTTTGTTAAAATGTTGTCCCAGATTGAATTTAACAAGTCTAATTTAGCAAATTATGATCAAAATAAGGATTTAGACTGAGACTGGAATTATAATGAATATAAAATGTGAAATCTAAAAAATAAATTAGTAAGCAATTGGTAAAACTTAATAACACATTAATCAAAATACTATAATCTTACATTAACATCATCTTGACTAAGAGATTGTTCAACAACGTTATCAACATTAGATGAAGCATTCATTTTATTTATCTTTTACTACAACTTTTTAATCTTGTTTTGTAAATGATTGATGGTTAAAATGGTTGTGTTACAAATAGTTAAAGAGAAAAGTTCAATTAGAGATTAATATTTTACTGCATACTGTGGGATAAATCACAACCACCCAGATTGAATTTAACAGTCCAATTTGTAAGTTTGAACACTTAACATGCTGTCGTAAAATAGGTACAAGTATTTGTGTAAAACTTTAAATGATTCATTGTTTTTTGCGTTGAAAAATACATATCTGTAGCTTTACAACCATATATCACACACAATTTTTTAACCTCCAAATTAATACAGTTTATTCATAGAAGTTAGAGAAAATAGAAGAAACTTTTTTTTGAAAGTCAAATTCGCTTGATGTATCACATGTGATATGACACTAATCTGTCAGTTCAAACACTTAACATGTTCTTGTAAAATGAGCATAAGTATTTGTATAGAATTTCAAAAGATTCACCATTTTTTGTAATGAAAATACTCATCCTAAGCTTTTCAATCATATATCACATATAATATTTGAACCTATAAAACAATACGATTTATTTATAGAATTTTGTGAAAATAGAACAAAAAAATTGATATTAAAGCTTGTTTGATATATTAGACCTAGTATGTAAGTTCAAACACCTCAACATGTTGTAATAAAGGGGCATAAGTATTTGTATACAACTCCAAAAGATTCACAAATTTTTGCATTGAAAAATAATGCTTATGTCCATTTTACTATAGTATGTTACGTCTTCGAATCTACCAAACATGTGATATATCATGCGAGTTTGAATATCAAAAAAATAAAACGTATACAGGAGAAGGTATGTCTTCTTGGAGGTTGGAGTGGTATTGTTTGGTGAAAGTTCTTGTTGAATCGGTATAATTGGAGGTGTATCTAGTTCGGGATTAGCATCTTAATAAGTAGTTGTTGATGAACCGGATACGGGAGAAGGTATGTCTTCTTGATGATTAACTTCGGTTATCTGAGTTGCAGCGGCTACTGTAGACATCTTCATCTTATTTCCTCCACATGATTCATCGTAGAAATTTTCAAACAGACCATCTAACTCTTCCTTTTGAATATGTTTGGTTTTTGGTGTTGATGATTTTGGTTTTGGTCCGAGTCCTGAACTGCTTTGTTTAGAAGTCATTGTCTTTGGCACAGGTTCTAAACTTTGTTAAACAGAAGCATGATTAAGTACGGGTTCTAATCTGACTTGATCAAAAGCCATATTTTCTATTTCATCGAAGTGAACATGGATTGTTTCTTGTATCAACTTTGTTCTTTGATTGTAAATACAATACGCACTTGATTGTGTAGAATAACCAAGGAATATGCCTACATCCCTTTTTTTCTTTTAATTTTCCAAGATCATTACGATCATTAAGAGGGTGGCAACGGCAACCAAAGGTGCGTAAGTATATTACATCAGGTTTGCGTTTGTGTTATGGGGTTTTCCTTAATTTTTTGTTTATGATTGATCGGTTTTGAGTGAAACATACGGTTGATACGACTTTAGTCCGTAGACTTAATGGAAGATTTGTTGAGGTGAACATTGTTCTAGTAGCTTCTACCAAGGTACAGTTTTGTCGTTCAACTACACCATTTTGTTGAGGAGTGTAAGCTACTGATCTTTGATGAGTAATGCCAACTAAATCGAAGAAGCTGTGAAGAGTCTGATTCGTAAACTCTATTCCATTATCAGTACGTACAATTTGGACTGTTGCTAGTAGACCAACTAGTACACGTTTGATAAACTTGATGATTACATCGAGTGTTTCAGCTTTTGAGACAAAAAAGTGAACCCAAGTGTAATATGAGTAGTCATCCACAATAACCAATATATATTTCTTCACATTTTGACTGACGACGCACATTGGACCACACAAATCCATATGCAATATATGCAAGGTGCAACGGAACTATGTTCGGGTTTGGATTTGAGTGTTGCACGAGTCATTTTTCCCAATTCACACGCAGAGCAAAGATGATCTTTTTTGAATGAAACTTTTGGCAATCCTTTGACTAGGTTGTTGTAAGCAAGGTCATTTAACGTCCGAAAATTCAGATGAGAGAATCGACGATGCCATAGCCATGCTTGGGATGATGATGCTTTTGCATGCAAATAAATTAGTTTTGGTGATGTAATTTCTTTTTAGAGCAATTTGGTATAGATTCGAATCCCTAAAGCCTTTGAGAATATCAACGCCTTCAAGAGTTATACACAAATGTTTTCTGAATGCCACCTCTAAATCGCTATCACATAATTGGCCTATGCTGAACAAATTATGACCTATCCCTTCGACAAAGTATACTCGCTGAATTGTGACTTTTTCATGAATGAGATCCCCATAGCCGGTGATTTTAGCAATGTGATCATTCCAAAAACGCACAATACCCAAGAATTTAGTCACAAAGTTCTTAAGCAGTGCCTAGCTCCCTGTCATATGTTGCGTGCACCCCGAATCGAGATACCAGATGCACACTTGGACAAGCTACACATCAAAGCAAGAAACAGAAAATTTGGAACCCGTTGATAAAGTGGTTCCACGTAGTTAGACAATATTGATTATAGACCTAGTGGATTGAATTTTTCTAGAATAGTGGTGCTAGGTTCGCTTTTCTTATTAACTTGTTGCCATCTATAACCTACGTGTTGGAACACTCTTCCAGTGGGTTTCCACCTAAGGTAGGATCTAGGGAATAATTCCTGATACTCAAAGATTCTACCTGTTGGGATCCACATCTATTTTTCCTTATGCTTATGTTTTCTTGGATTTGTGGGAGCTTTCCTAGTAGCTTTGGCATTCATATTATCACAATTCAAATCAGCATGCACACAATTAGTAGAAACAGAATTATTAGTAACATAATTAAAACAAGCATTCTTGCTTGTAGAAGCAACAGATCTATGCAAAATTAAGTCATTACAGTCATCTATTCGCTTAGAGCATTTTTTTATTGAAAGCTTTAAAAGTTCTAGGTTTTTCTACTACTGCAGTGGAAGTCTGAGAGGCACTAGTCTTCAAGGCACTGATCTTAGACGGTCTCTCCTTGCTACAAGTAGTGTCTAAACCTGGATCAAAAAGCAAATCTGCGTTAGGCGATTGTATAGTTTGATCTTGTTGTTATAATTTTTGTTTCTTACGTTTCTTGTTCTTTTGTTTTTTTTGACTATTTAGATTTCTTCCCTATAGAGGGGGAGGGGGTGAGTCGAAGAACACATAGGTGCATCTAGAGGTATATCCTGACTAAGTAACGCTGGTTTCCTAGCTTTTGCTAAGTTATGATTATGAACCATATTGGTCTTTAACGCATGCAGATTCAATTTTATACATACCAGAAGTAATTACCTTAGGATTAGATAAAACCTCTTTATGTTTTGGCTCAAGAATTTGAGTTTTGTGTTTTTGGCTTGCCATAAAAGTTGGTTGTTTTGAAAAACATTTCAGATTATGATTGTCCAACTGGGTTGAGCTCACAAACTCACGATGTTTGGTTTTCATCAAATCAAGCACTTTAAATTTGAGTTTCTAATTCTCTTTTAAGATTAATTTTAAAGAATTTTCATAGGAAAGCTTGTCGTATTTGTTCTCTTCAATTTTTCGCTGTCAGTTTGCTTCATACGTTAAAGATTGTTTTTTCAAGTTTAGCACAAGAGTTTTCAAATTTGCAGGTACGACAAGACAATTTCTCGTTCAACTCAACGTTCTTTTGCAAACATTCTTTTAAACTCTCTTTGAGTAAAAGGTGTTCCACTTCTAAAAATGTTTGTGCTTTTTTAGATTCTTCAATTCCACCCTAATTTACTGAACATTGTGGTTTGAATGATTCAATTGGATTTAATAAATATTCTTTTTAAATGTCAGAGTTTAGGCTGACAAAGTCATAATCATCTTCAAGAGATGTGGCATAAGTTAAATCTGTTTGCATTTCGGAAATTAAATCCTTTTCAAAAGAAATAAATGTATCGTTAGCTCTAAGCATGGAAGGTTCGATAAAAGTTTTTAAAAGCTTTTTGACTTCACTTAAGATTCCATTTCAAAAGAATTGTATTTCAAAAGTTCAGACATTTTAAACTCTTGCTTTCCACGAATAACAACTAGCGCACAATTTATTTAATCTTTTCGATTACTAAAACATTTTCTTGCTAAACTCTCATATTTGTGTGGATCATATGGATTTTCAGAAATCTGTTCCTCATGTTTTTCCACATTTTTTGGTTTTCGTGAAAGAGTATTTTTCTTATTTATCAAACCATAATCCGCACTAAAGTAGGAGAAATTGATGTTCTTTTGTTTAACTTTTAAACTTTTTTCAGTTTCCTCCTGAGAGATATCATTTGGGACAAACAGGTAATCTTTGAAGGTATCACGTTTCATGTAATCAACATTATACAAACTAGTTTCAATACGTTTAACCATATCAAGATAAGATGGTTTAGGACAATAAAGACCCTGTTTTAGCTCCAATATTGAATCTGGTTTGGGTATTAACATGTGTACAGTTTGAATAGTCTGATCGGTAGTGCGAAGTTTAGTTTCAACTTTTGTTAATCATTGAATACAGTTAATTTTTTCTTTGTTGAGTTTGGAAACTTCATTTTCATAATTCTTTTTAATGTTATCAAAAGTTGAAATATTTCATTTTAATTGAAAAATCTCATTTTGTAACTCAAGAATTTGACTTTTCAGCACTAAAGGTCGTTCAAAATGTTCATCGTGTAACATGTCATTAATTTTCTTTTCCAATGAGGCAATTTTATCTTGTTCTAGTTTTATCAAGTTAGCATAATTTTGAATTTAGGATTAAATAGTGGCATAATTATGAAGCATTTCATCATGATCTTGATTTGTTGATTGATGAATACATTCGTTACTTGTAGTGGATAATTGAAAATTATCACTTGTAGATGTTAAGCTACATGTGTTGATTTCATTTATCATACTACTTGTTAGAATGTTACTATGAATTAATTCATCAAGTTCTGTTAATTCACAAGCATCTGATGAGTGTAACTTGTTGATGGATGTATCGTCTTCTTCTACATCAATGTCATAGCTTGGAGTTGAGTCTTCATCTTGAGCTTCATAGACATCCACCTTCTCCAAAGAGGCCATAAACACCATGTTTGTTTCCAATAGCTCTCCCTCTTCATCCGTGTCAACAATTTCATCAGCAGTCAATGCTTGACCTTTCTTTTCCATCTCAGCTTAAACATTTTATGTCTTTAGTAAGCTTTGTTATGCACTTTTCCATTTGGACAAGCTCTTACAAAGTGACCTTGTTGACCGCAACCAAAGCATTTTGGTTCTTGAACTTCCTGGACAACATCATTCTTCTAAGTCCTTTGTATACCTTGCCTAATCACTTCACTTCTTGGTAGAACATCTTGTCTTTTGTTGATAGCAGTTGGTGTNTCAAGGCTTCATTCTCTTTCTCTCTCTAACTTTCTCTCTCTACATTTCTTTCTTTCTTGCTTGCTTGTAAACGAACCAAACCACAAGGAACAATATGTGTTTTGTGCTTATCTAGTATCCCACAAACTAGTTTCAATACAATATGGTTAGGACAATAAAGACCCTGTTTTAGCTCTAATATTGAATCTGGTTTGGGTATTAACATGTGTACAGTTTGAATAGTTTGATCGGTAGTGCGAAGTTTAGTTTCAACTTTTGTTAATCATTGAATACAGTTAGCTTTTTCTTTGTTGAGTTTGGAAACTTCGTTTTCATAATTCTTTTTAATGTTATCAAAAGTTGAAATATTTCATTTTAATTGAAAAATCTCATTTTGTAACTCAAGAATTTGACTTTTCGGCACTAAAGGTCGTTCAAAATGTTCATCGTGTAACATGTCATTAATTTTCTTTTCCAATGAGGCAATTTTATCTTGTTCTAGTTTTATCAAGTTAGCATAATTTTGAATTTAGGATTAAATAGTGGCATAATTATGAAGCATTTCACCATGATCTTGATTTGTTGATTCATGAATACATTCGTTACTTGTAGTGGATAATTGAAAATTATCACTTGTAGAAGTTAAGTTACATGTGTTGATTTCATTTATCATACTACTTGTTAAAATGTTACTATGAATAATTCATCAAGTTCTGTTAATTCACAAGCATCTGATGAGTGTACCTTGTTGATGGATGTGTCGTCTTCTTCTACATCAATGTCATAGCTTGGAGTTGAGTCTTCATCTTGAGCTTCATAGACATCCACCTTCTCCAAAGAGGCCATAAACACCATGTTTGTTTCCAATAGCTCTCCCTCTTCATCCGTGTCAACAATAAAATCATTTTCATCAGCAGTCAATGCTTGACCTTTCTTTTCCATCTCAGCTAGAAATATTTTATGTTTTTAGTAAGCTTTGTTTTGCACTTTTCCATTTGGACAAGCTCTTACAAAGTGACCTTGTTGACCGCAACCAAAAAGCATTTTGGTTCTTGAACTTCCTGGACAACATCATTCTTCTAAGTCCTTTGTATACCTTGCCTAATCACTTCACTTCTTGGTAGAACATCTTGTCTTTTGTTGATAGCAGTTGGTGCTGAAGTGGTACAAAGATTGTTGTTGGTGGGACGCTTGTAGAAAAATTTATGAATTTGTTCCTAAGTAATGCCAGATTTTGAACTATTTTTGTTAGTTCAAGGTTTGCAGGGTCTTTTGTAGTAAGGTCATTTGCATCTTCCATGGGTGATTAACTTATGTCGTTGTTCGAGCTGTAGGATGGTGAATGATTTGGTTGATAGGAAGAGACTCAAGAGGATCAAGAATTGGTTGTTGACCTTTTCTTTTCTTTTTTGTTCTTTGATGTCATTGACCTCAACCTGATTGTGTTTCAAAATATCAAACAGATTGTCGATTTCTTTCTTTGTGAGGTCTTGATTCTGTCTGATTGCAATGGTAAAACGTCTCCATTCTGGTTGTAGGTTAGTGAGAAACATAGTGTTGTATTCAATGTTTGTTCTTTTTAGGTTGTGACAATTCATTTCATTCTTCAACTTATTGAAACGAATGTATGAATCTTCTAGGTTTTCCTCAAGGAGTTACTTGAAGGACTGATAATTCCACAAAGCTAATTTTTGTTGAGTTTGTGTACCCACATCAGCACCTTGCATCAATCTTTCCCAAATCTTGCCATGGATCATGAGCAGTTAGGTTACTATCAATGGCATTGTAGATCTCATTGCTTAACCCAAACAAAATTAGATTCTTAGCCCGAATATCAGCTTCAAATTGTGCAAGTTCAGTGGGACTTAGATCATCTTCTTCTTGAAGTTTCTTTTGTCCAGGATTAGTAGCATCATTAATCTCTTTCATCACATATGGACCATTTTTGATAGAGTTAATCAACAGCTTTCTTTTTTTATAGCCCATTAGAACATTCATAAACCTTGAGGACCATTGAACATAGTTTCCTTGATGTAGCATGGGAGGTCTAGCATCACTTCCTGCGGTCAATGCATCTTGAGTTGTAGACATTGTGATGGTGGATCTTTGATATGAGATGTTGTTTTGTTTGAAGGTTATGTTTTAGCTTGTTGGAATAGAAACTGTTGAATGTTAATTGCTAGATGTTTGTGATGATGAGTTGATTAAAGTCTCATAACAATTTTCACACTAACAAAGTTTGAATAAGTTGAAGTCCAATTGAAATGGAAAGTCAAGTTTAGCAATCCAAGTCTAGAAGGTTCTTAGTGAGTGTGTTAAAAATTGTGGGTAAAGAAGTCTTGTAATCAAGGTCTTGCAAACAGTAACTATCGCAACAATCTCTTGCAAAATGGGCAGAGTTTTCTTTCGTAAACAGTGGGTAACAGATTGTCTCCCAAAAGGAGGTGTCGCAAACTTCTTCTATCACAACTACTATTTGAAGCTCTCGCAACAATTTCTTGCGATTTGGCAGAGTTTTATTTCGTAAACAGTGGGTAACAAGAAGCTTCGCAAAGCTAGTATCACAAGAATGACTCTCGCAAAAAAAAAGACAAAGGCTATCGCAACCCGACTTTCGCAAGCAATAGCTATCGCAACCAAAAACAATGTGTTGCAACCAATTCTCAGCCAACTATGGCAACAAAACCCTAGTCTTGCCAACAAATTTAGCGAGCAAAAGTAAAACCCTATTTTTTCGAACAAAAGTACACTTTTTTCCAACTTTTTTAACTACGTTTTTAAGCACAAATCTTCAGCAAATTCATAAAGTATTTGTATAGAATGATAAAAAAAGGTTTCCTTAATGTCTAATATATTTTTCTAACACAAGTTTATAAGATTAAACACGTTTATGAATAATCTTTATAAAGTCGTATGAGAAAAATATTCTAGAGAGAGAAAGTCTTTAAAAAACTATAAAAATGAAAACTTTACTACTAAGAAGATCTAAACGAAGCTAAAACATTACTAGATGAAACAACTAATCATATTTGGCTCTTGATAGAAATTGTTGTTCCCAAAATATCACGTCTACTAAATCTAAGAGATAAAGTGGGTGTGTATACTTTATTCTAGAGAGAGAAACGAGAGAGAAATAAAGAAAGTCTCCCAAGACGTTATGATAACACAAACCTCATAACCCATGAGGTAGGGGGTATTTATACCCATCCATACGTCTAGCCTCCCCTCGCAACTATACAATTGTTGTGAAGGTGAATAGCTATCGCAAGGTACAACTAAGTTACACAACATCCCCTTACTATTACAAAATATTAAATAGAAGTCCATGCACTAATGATTTACACTTTTTGTGTTCCAACAAATAGTTAAATATGTAAATTATAAATTTAATTTAATTAAACGTATTATTGAATGATTAAAGGGGAAATTCAAATTTAGGAAACCAAATTCAGTTCTATTAAGATTTATGACAAATGAAGCAAATATATCAAATTTGATATCTAGATTTTTAATTGACACCCTACCAAAATTAAACACTAAACATAAGCTTTGAGAGGTTATTTTTGGTATAATATTATGTGGAAACTAGAAGAGGGGGGTGGGGGTTGAATAGTTTTACGTCTTTTTTGTTTATTATGAAAATCTTTGTTTTTAAAACTTTGTTTACTTTAAAAACTTTTGATTCGATATTATGTGAATTCAAGTCTTGTACAATATGAACAATTATAACTAAGTACTAAAGGAATAATAATGTAAGTAAGATAATAAGTAAGAGATGGAAAGATCGAACCGCGAGACAGAGGATTTATAGTGGTTCAGCTACGAAGCACCTCTTCGCCCTACTCCACTTCCCGAGTACCCAACTCGAGAGTTTTCTTCACTATGTCAACAAGCTCCCTTATGGCGGAGAAAACCTTACACAACTTTTGCTTACACCAATTAACGACACTAAGCTAAATGTCGAGTCCTAATCGTAGCTAGAACCAATCTCACACCACTAGTCACTACACGACTTCTTCACAACTTCTTCACAATGTCTTCACAACTTAGCACTACTTATTTACGCCACTACTTCTTCACACCTTCACTACTTATTCACACACCTACTTCTTCACGGCTTAGCTCTAGGTCTTCACGTCACTACTTCATCACAACTTAGCTCTAGTTCTTCACACCGCTACTTCTTCTTCACACCTCTACCAACTAACCCACCAATCTAATCTACTTACTTATATTCACAACTATCTAACTAGTATACACACCTTCTAACTAATATANACATTATGATAACACAAACCTCATAACCCATGAGGTAGGGGGTATTTATACCCATACATACGTCTAGCCTCCCCTCGCAACTATACAATTGTTTTGAGGGTGAATAGCTATCGCAAGGTACAACTAAGTTACACAACATCCCCTATCTATTACAAAATATTAAATAGAAGTCCATGCACTAATGATTTACACTTTTTGTGTTCCAACAAATAGTTAAATATGTAAATTATAGATGTAATTTAATTAAAAGTATTATTGAATGATTAAAGGGGAAATTCAAATTTAGGAAACCAAAATCAGTTCTATTGAGATTTATGACAAATGAAGCAAATATATCAAATTTGATATCTAGATTTTTAATTGACACCCTACCAAAATTAAACACTAAACATAAGCTTTGAGGGGTTATTTTTGGTATAATACTGTATGGAAAACTAGGGGGGGTTGAATAGTTTTACGTCTTTTTTGTTTATTATGAAAATCTTTGTTTTTAAAACTTTGTTTACTTTAAAAACTTTTGATTCGATATTATGTGAATTCAAGTCTTGCACAATATGAACAATTATAACTAAGTACTAAAGGAATAATAATGTAAGTAAGATAATAAGTAAGAGATGGAAAGATCGAACCGCGAGACAGAGGATTTATAGTGGTTCAGCTACGAAGCACCTCTTCGCCCTACTCCACTTCCCGAGTACCCAACTCGTGAGTTTTCTTCACTATGTCAACAAGCTCCCTTATGGCGGAGAAAACCTTACACAACTTTTGCTTACACCAATTAACGACACTAAGCTAAATGTCGAGTCCTAATCGTAGCTAGAACCAATCTCACACCACTAGTCACTACACGACTTCTTCACAACTTCTTCACAATGTCTTCACAGCTTCTTCACAACTTAGCACTACTTATTTACGCCATTACTTCTTCACACCTTCACTACTTATTGTTGAGTCTATTATTGATTTGATGATACAAAACAAGAAGAATGAAACATGAAGGGCTTGAAGTGACAAGAAGGAATTCTACAAAAGATGGGAAGGACTTGCTTGCAAAAGAAGTTTTATTTATTAGTCCTTCGTAGTATCTTGTAAACCCTAATCCTCTATTATATAAAGAGGACATGGGTCATTGATTTTATAATTATGTCTTCCATAATGTAGTCGACTAAAAAGGTGTGTGTGTGTGTAACCTAGGCGTAGGAGATAAACGCCTAGGGTTTAGTGTTTTAGTTTAGATAACGTGTTCTACTTGATCAAGGTAGAACATGTTAATTAGTTTGTTAATCGTTATAGAAGATAATGATAATGAAAAACATTGTTCATGATAACGTTGATTCATTGTTTGAATATTCCGCCTTCATTATTATGCGTTCCTAGATATAGTTAATAATTAGACATCGTGGTCTAAGAGCTACATCGATCTTATCAATTGGTATCAGAGCTAGGTTGGCTCTAGATCTATGGATTACAAGGTTTGATGTCGAAGAAACTGTTTTGAAGATGACTTATTGCCGAAGAAATTTTTTAAAGATTTATCATTAACTTCGTACTGCATAATTCTTCTTGTCGGCTTATATATGGTGCAAAGATGATTGGTCAATGGTAGAATTCAATGAAGCATGTGCGTTGGTTTTTGTTCGAATATCAATGGGTTTCAAAGTACTGCTAAGTTTGGAATTAAAGTGCTGCTTGAAAAAAAATTTTTTTTTAAAGTACTGCTGCTAAGGTCTTTTGCTGAATGCAAAGTACTGCTACTCTTTGAAAGTGCTGCTCTTTTAATCAAAGTACTGCCCGTGATTTGTTTAAAGTACTGCTCTCTCAAACCAAGGTACTGCTGCTCGAATTAAGATACTGCTGCTCTCTCCGACGTACTGTTCTCATTCAAGGTACTGCTATTTGGTTTAAAGTACTGATGTATTTGAATGATTTATGGAGACACGTAAAGAGCTTTATGGTTCAATATACATGAATGATTTAAGAGCAGTAAGGGGAAGTATATATGAGTTTGATTGATGGTTTTACACACACAGAAGGTTATTTGGTATACACACACAGGAAGAAGTTTTTGTTCTTAAAAGTTTTAACAAGCTCGTATTTGGATTATTTGATTAATTGATTACGAAGAAGATTGTTTATCACTTATTTGAAGGTGAAGTGGAGTTTCTTGGATGCGTGTTCTTATCATATCTCAAGGTGGGTGTTACACTTTGGAGATAACTTGTTCGTGCTTTATTGTTGTGACAAAGACTTGATGAATCTAGCAAAGGTGTGTAATATACAAACTGAAGGTGCTCAATGCTCACATTTGCTATCACTTAAAGGAGTTACGTTGTAGTGCTCAGTGTCTCATATTAGTTGAGGATTTTGTCAAGAGATTGTGGTCTACTTATATTGGTGTTTCATATAAGTTTGGAGTCACGTGGATAGTACAAGATATAAGACACAAGTTTGGGTTGTTCTACTTCTTCATCAAATTCGTTATACTTGGTTTTCTTCATCAGTAATCATTACATATAGCCTACAGAATTGAAGATTCAAGAGATGGTAAACATATTGGTTTCAGGGGAAGCTTATTGATTAAATGTTCAACCATCTACATGCACCACTCAAGGGGAAGTGTTTGATTTTTACTATTGTTGATCATTACTACTACTACTAGTTGGAGTTTCTATTGTTTTGGATTCATTTTTCGTAAGCATTTTGGTGTTCTTCATGGAGGGCAATTTGAAACATTGGAAGGCTTTGATTAGAAGTGTGATGTTGGTTCGTGGTAGTCAAGATCATTATTTGCATATGTTCCCTATTTGTTGATAACAAAAAGGGGAAGAGATTTTGAAGAGATGTTGGAGTGGCATTGCATGAATCAAGGGGAAGACAAGATTGTTTCATTCATGGTGAGATTTTATATCAACTTTTCTACTTCGTCTAGGGAAGTTCGTACAAAAAGGTGTTTGTTTTGTCATCATCAAATAGGGGAAGATTGTTGGGTCTATTATTTATTTGATGATACAAAACAAGAAGAATGAAACATGAAGGGCTTGAAGTGACAAGAAGGAATTCTACAAAAGATGGGAAGGACTTGCTTGCAAAAGAAGTTTTATTTATTAGTCCTTCGTAGTATCTTGTAAACCCTAATCCTCTAGTATATAAAGAGGACATGGGTCATTGATTTTATAATTATGTCTTCCATAATGTAGTCGACTAAAAAGGTGTGTGTGTGTAACCTAGGCGTAGGAGATAAACGCCTAGGGTTTAGTGTTTTAGTTTAGATAATGTGTTCTACTTGATCAAGGTAGAACATGTTAATTAGTTTGTTAATCGTTAGAGAAGATAATGATAATGAAAAACCTTGTTCATGATAACGTTGATTCATTGTTTGAATATTCCGCCTTCATTATTATGCGTTCCTAGATATAGTTAATAATTAGACATCGTGGTCTAAGAGCTACATCGATCTTATCACTTATTCACACACCTACTTCTTCACGGCTTAGCTCTAGTTCTTCACGTCACTACTTCATCACAACTTAGCTCTAGTTCTTCACACCGCTACTTCGTCTTCACACCTCTACCAACTAACCCACCAATCTCATCTACTTACTTATATTCACAACTGTTAGTGCAAATATTACGATATTTAATCTATACAGTCTCGTTTGTTTTGATTGATGACAAACATATAACTTGATACATAACGTAAAATGTACAAGTTACTCGTAATCATATTTTGTCTCAACATACATTCAACAACTTTCGACGTCTCGAGTCCTCGTATGCTACAACACATGTTCGTACATGTTTGTTATGTGGCATTATGATCAAACCCCTTGACCAACCATTTAGAATGTTTAAAATACTTTTTGAGTCTTTAAGTATTTTAGGTGTCAAAGTGCACTTTAGGTATCAAATAGAATAAGTGCCACATTAGGTGTCTAGGTAATATTAGTAAGTTTACAATCTATAAAAATGTGTCTTATAACAACATAAGTACATCAAACATTTTTAGTAACTTACTAAATATCATATAGCAAGTTAATACATTTTCTAATAACATTACAAGTTTACTTTCATATACATTTTTATCAAAATGGAAAGTATATAATTACATCATCACATGGAATCATCATATTCTTGAATGTATATCTTTCCAAATATTCTTGTAAGATATATGTCATAGATCTTGTAAGATATGTCATAGATTTTGTAAGATATGTTGTAGTTGACTTTGGAAAGATTGTGTAAGATATTGATTAGACTTGACAAAGATTTTGTAAGATATGTCATAGATTGTGTAAGATATGTCATAGTTGATTTTGGAAAGATTTTGGTAAACATCTTTGCTAGTTTTAGAACATGGTTTTGGAAAACCACTCTACTATAAATAGCAAATCAAGTTTAGTTGTTTTCTAAGAACTTGAAAAAGAAAAACACACATTCTCTCTACACTTATCATACATCTTAGATCAATAGAAAACTATGTAGAAAACATAATTAATCACCCTCATTATCATGATCATAATGCTTCTAACATTCATCTTTGTTGTAAGCATATCATACATCTTGATCCACCAAAGAAGCTTGGAGATCTTGCCATCATCATCCACCACAAGTGTACATACATGAAGATTCATCACAACAAGCTTAGAGAACTTGTGATCTTTATCTATTGAAGGCTTTCTATCAATAGAAGTTCTTTTAGATTAGTCATTCATATCCATTAGACATTTATGTCTTGGATCATCACTNTCTAATTATGTGCTTAGAGCTAATTTACGAAAAATACGTTTTTAAAAGGAACGTTTAGGATAACTAAAAATTTAGTTGAATAATCATCTCCATAAATAATTAGATAAGTTATATCATTAGAAATGAAGTAAAATAAGTGTATTATATGTTTACTATCAAATCTAGTAAGTCCTACATGTTTTCTTTATGTCAACATACGAGTTTTGGTGAATCTGTCTCAGATGCCACAGAACCAAACGTTATAAAGGGCGGAACCCTTTATTTGGTTCCTTGAAATCCGTCGGTACAGTAAATAGTTTTTGTCCAACTTCAAAAATTCATAACAAATTAACCGTAAGTCCGTAGGAGTCGCGCCACCTATCATTTTAAAGGTAATTGAGTCTACTTTCTATTAAAAATAATGTTATTTGCTAAATCTAATCTGAAGTCAAAAGAATAAACCAAATACTATAATGTGTCCAAAATATTAAGTTTCGTTTTGACGTAGAAACTCAAACTTTTGAGTTAGGCAATTTTAGTTAGTATCCTTTGAACATTAATATGATTTCTTTTGGAACTAAAGAATTTGGTGATATTTATATATGTGAAGGAAACTAATCAAGCTTGGTATACATCGTCATGTTTAAACACAAAGCGACGATAAGTATCTTTGTTTTTATGCCATGCTATATGACTACTTGTTTTGGCTGTTTTGCATACACGATTGTTTACTTGTTGTAAGTTGTAATTGCATTTTTTTATTTGTGATTTATAAGTATCGTGCTATAAGATATAAACTCATCTTTGATTGATCATGTAAACTAAACATGTCATGTTTGGACGATAACACTTTGGTGTTATTAATTTTCCGTGTGTGGCTTAATTTCCATTTATGGTAAGTTCATAATCCTCAGCTTGATCTATATGCTAACATGTGTTAGAATATGTGTTTTTGGTTTTAATCTATCACATCAAATTAGGTGCATATGTTCCAAGTATAATTAGAACGGGTTTCGGGAATCGATAAATGTCCTTTGTTAAGGAGTGTTTGACACAACTTGAAATTTGAACAATGTGGTAGTTAAACAATGTGTTTCATGGATATTAGTATCTCTAGGATCTTTTGTTATCTTTGGACAATGTCTTGTACTAACGGATATGCAGGAGGACAACATTTGGGATTGTTAGGATCATAGTTCTCAACTATTCAGTCAAGTCTCGGTCATTTCAGTAAATGTAATAGGTTGCTAGAATTATCACTTTTATCTTAATTATGTTAGTTACTCGTATGCTTAATGTTTAGTCTAATAAGATGTCCAATGGGCCTTGAAAGCCCACGACTTAGAAGATAGGGAAGGAAGGGAGTGTTGCCCTATTCCTCTCCTATAAATAGGACATCATGTATCTCATTACATTTGTTGGTTAATTTCATATCTTAAGGAAACTCTTGTTCTTTCATCTT